>SKCR01044187.1:0-117011 GCA_019454045.1 Zanthoxylum bungeanum | reverse complement strand
ATTTGATCCCTAAATACTTGGACAACTCAGTAGCTGTATCACAATATTTATATTGCATCTGAGTAATATTGATGTACAACTCAGGTTCTGCAAAATATGAATGATGCTGGCTAAGGGAAAGATTGGGTTTGTTGGACAAACTCAATATGTTATAGCAGACCTACTTGTTTTTGCCTACCTCTTAAGTGCTATGTGAGCTCTTGAGGGCAATGCATATGTGATACGCATTTATATGTGTATATGATACCATGGATTGTCACTAGAGCAAGTGGGAGAAATTATTAGGGTTGGTGCTCAGAGCGCCAATCCGGATCGTATTTATGTCTGATTCATGAATACGAACAATTATTTTTTCCTTGATATTACATATTAATGGTTATATCTCTTGTTTTTATATATTTATTCGATCTAATTATGATTAGATTGAAACTAAATCTGATTTAGTGATATGTTTATATTAGACAAAGACCTCAGGATTTACAACGTTGTGCGTAGTTACAACGTAGTTTGTAATTGAAAACGGAAAGTGTCACTATAAGTTGTATATTCTCAAATAAAATTCATGGTCAAGATTTACTAACACGGGTCCGTTAGTAAAATTCGTTGACACCAGTATATGTCGTACATTGAGACTTGGTCCGATGGTTTATCCCAATGAACCATGAGTCTTGAGAGGCTCTTATAGACGTGTAGGTTTTTATTTGATAAACACTGAATGGCTCACCGAAGATTTCCTAATAAATGCTACACCAACGTCAATAGGAATCTTCTCAAATCGAGTAATATAGTGGTCCTTCGACTTGCGATATCACTGTGGATATATGAGACATCCTGCATACTTTGATGGCAGTCACGTCACCGATCTATTTTGATCAGACATCCGCCTGGTCATTGGGTATGGACTAATGCTCATGATATCCTGTGAGTATCAGATAGAATCCGTCAGTCTTGTGTATAGGACATAGGTATCATGTACGTATTTGCGATCTAGTAAATCCATGGCTGTGGTATACTTCGAAAGCGAGTTCCGAGTGTTATTTAGAGATCGTAAATTTGAAAGTCAACTATATTATACCTTAGGGATTTGAGGTTCCTATCTATATGCCCGATATAATATTGATATCCTGTGACATAGGGATTATACATATACAATGACCTCGACTTGCATAGTTTAGCGAGAGTATCTACGGTCGTCATAATTTATGAGTGAGTGAATTATGGAAACGAAATTTGATTCCGTGACGGATAAACCTAAACTTAGAGAGTCCCACAATATGAAGTGTACTCGTTGAGTATTTAGGCAACACGTTATGAATAATATAAATTATTCATAATATTTTATCAGATTAAATAAGTTAATTCGAATATTTAACGGTTTAACGAAAAATACATACATAAGGGGTATTTCGGTCATTTCTTAATTAATGTGTATTTATATTTAATATATGATTTTATTAAATACACATTAATTAATTGTCAAATAATATTTTTGACATATATCATAAATATATGTATTTGATTATTTAAAGTAAATATGATATATATATTTAGATATTTGTATTTAAGTAATTATTTAATTATTTAATTATTAAATAATTAAAGTAATTGAAATATAAATATCTAGGGTGATATTTATGTTAGAAAATGATTAAGTGTAAATATTTGACTTATTTACATTTAAGGAAAATGTTGTCAAATTGATTTTTTCTTCTTTAATATGTTAAAAAATACAAAATATCTTTTTCTTTTTCCTTAGCAATTTCGGCCAACCCTAGCACATATATAAGGGTTTTATTTTTCATTTGCTTCCATTAGGTTAAGCCTCCAAAAATACACAATAGAAAGGTTGAGAGAAAAAAAAGAAGTGCTAAGAAGAAAATCAAAGAAAACTTGAAGATTAGTGATGAATGGTAAATAGATCAATATTTCTCACTCCTTTGACTTAATATTTTGTATAGTTTGTGAATATTTTGATGTGTTTTGTGGTATTTTTTAGATAAATAATATAACAGGACTCTCTTGAGGCAATTTGGGGCCAAAACAGCGGAAAAGGGACAAAAAGGGTAAAAATGTAAATTTCCTGCTAAAATGCGCCGTTTGCTAAAATACGATGTTTGATAACGTACGCCGGAGACTGCTAACATGCACCGGACATGTGTCATAATCATAGAAGTATTGCTATCATGCGCCATTGCTAACATGCGCCTGCCACATGTCAACATCACAACAAATCTGCTAATGTGTGCCGGACACGTGTCACCACCACATGCTGTCGACACTCATCATTGAAACACATCATTGCTTGCATCATGCTGACATCAGCATCGCGACGCACACACCTTTACTCGTCGCGATGCCAAGCCAAAAATTCAGCTAATAATTCTGCCGACGCCATGTGTCACCATCTCCGCAAAAGTCGTGCAACGTGTTAATAATCAACGGCGCATCACGACGCCCAAGGTTGCATGCGTCACGACGCGGAGGTACAAAATTTCCCTATAAATTGAGACCGAATTTCAGTTGTAAACTCATATTTTCTTCTAAGGAATTCCTTAAGAATAATAAGAAGATTGTATCTTGTTTGTTTATTTACAGCTTTCAATATTTAATTTTATTTACTTTACGCAATAGTACTTTCTTTTCTTTACTTTTCAGTCTTTATTTTACTTTTCAGTATGAGTAGGTAACTCCCCTCTGCTGGGGTTAAAGGTTAAGCTTTTATTACTAATATTTAGATTAATCTCCCTTAATTATAATATATAAACTATTTAAAACCTAACTTAATGAGGATACCGCCTTTATGGTCGGTTGGACTTAATAAAATTGGTTTTAACCTGACTAAACATGGATACCACCTGTATGGTCAGTTGGAATTAATTATAAATTTGACTTAATGAGGATACCGCCTATTTAGTCGGTTGGTAATATCACGCAAAGTTCATATATTATAATAAGGGAGATATCTAAAATAGAAGTAATAAAAGTGGATCCTCTAACCCCCATCATTTTCTTTTATTGTATTTTTACCTCTTTAATTTCCAAGCTTTTACTTTATGTCATTTACTTTATTTAAGCTTTTACTAGCCTTAGATATGTGTGGTAACTAAACTCGTTATCTAGGGTTGTGATGAATTCCAATATCACCGGTTTATAATGGGTTATTTTATAGTTTGGGTAATATAAAGGTTTATTTATTAAGTCTTAAGCTTAAGCTTCTTGTTAACTGGCCATTAATAAGATTGATGTGGTAAACTTAAAATAAACTTGACAAAGGAATTTTAGGTTCAGCCTTATACTTAATAGCCCACGATCTTCCTTGAAGATAGATAACTCTTTAATAGATTTCCTTACAGGATAGACATATACTTGTCAGACGGGGGTAGCCACAATTGGAACTTAATCTTATTGAATTCAGGTAACTTGGTTAACATAGACATATGATTAATTGGGTTATACTGGGTATTTGGATCTGACCATCGACATAGGCTTTTGCATAATTTCGTGTTCCAGGTTAATAAACCAATATATTACACAAACATGAGATAACCACTTCATCTTTAAAAGATATTGGAAGAATTCACAACCCTGGATAATTTCTTAATATTGAATTTCCCTTTAATTTAATTTTGCATTATTTTATTTACTTGTCTTTAGCTAAAATCACCATCCAATCAAACAACCAATCTATTAGATACTTGTAATTATTTGGCTTCATAAATTAATAGCTTAGGTATTAAGTCCTCGTGGGATCGATATTTTTATACTACTTGAACGATACGTGCGCTTGCGTTATACCTGTGTGATTACGCAAGTCAAGTTATTGGCGCCGTTGCCGGGGACTTATTTATCTTTCACTGTTAGTTTTGGGGTTAGATATTGTTACTTGTATCTAATTTCTTTTTACTTATTGTTTTTGTTTCCTTATGTTTCAGGTTCTCAGACACTACATGAGACGAACCAGAAGCTTTGAAATCCGTCCGCTTGACCCAAAAATTGAAAGAACTATCAGACAATTGAGAAGGGAAATGCGAGAAGGCCAGGAAGCACTGATCAATATGGAACCTAAACCTTTGAAAGTTGTACCACCAATTCCCATTCGAGAGAGAACTATTTTGGTGGTTGACGGCTTCATTTCATGTATTGTACTTCCTCTTTTACCAGCAAATGCGTGTGACATCAAAACATGCATCAAGATGATACAGCAGTCAGTTTAGTTTGGAGGAAATGCAACTGAATATCCTAACGCCCACATTAACAACTTCCTGGAAGTTTGCAACACTTTTAGTTACAACCGAGCGGCTGAAGAAGCAATGAGACTGAGTGTTTTTCCATATTCCTTGAAAGACATAGCTAAGGCTTGGCTACATTCACTACCAGCAGGTTCTATCACAACTTGGAACACTCTAGCCACCAAATTTCTTACAAAGTACTTTCCACCATCTAGAACTGCAAAGTTGAGGAATGATATCACATCTTTTGTACAACATGACTCAGAGTCCCTCTGTGAAGCTTGGGAAAGATACAAGGATTTGCTCCGGAAATGTCATCACCAAGAGATTGCAAAGTGGCTATAAGTCCAAACATTCTATAATGGACTTTCTGGAATAATGAGAACCACAATTGATACTGCTGTTAGAGGAGCTTTAATGGAAAAAAAAGAAGATCAGGCCTGGGATTTAATTGAAGAAATGGCCAACAATAATTCTTTGTGGCCAACAGAAATGAGCATGATCCAACGAATCGTAGGAATTTATGAAGTTGGAGCTAACACAGCAGTGAATGCCAAGTTGGATCAGATATGCAAATTCATGGAAACTCTTAGCACGCAAAGTAATATTAGATCCACAAGTTCACCATATGGAGGAGCACCAGAGACAGAATCATACCACCAAAATGAAGAGACGGTGAATTATGTCAATAATTTCAACGACAGGGTAACAATCCATATTCCAACACCTACAACCCAGGGTGGAGGAATCATCCCAATTTCGCATGGAACACCAATTCAAGGAAAATGAACAATCCACCACTCGGATTCCAACAGCAGAACAAAGGCCAGGAGCATGAAAAAGAACTAAAAATAGCGGAAGTGCTAGCTCAGTTAAAAAATATGATGCTATGTTTCAAAGCCAATCAATTTCTATAAAGGCACTTGAAAATCAAATTGGACAACTGGCCAATGCTCAGAGTTACAGACCGCCAGGTAACCTTCCTAGCAACACAGAACCAAATCCAAGGAACCGAGGGAAGGAGCAATGTCAAGCCATTACTTTGAAAAGCGATACTGAAATCAAAAAAGATGTTGGAATCAAGGTATCCATTGAAAAAGTTCCAAAAGAAGCAGTTCCACAGATGGAGGAAAAAGAAGCAAAGGAAAAAGATCGAGAAAGACTCACTCCACCTCCACCTTTTCCACAGCGTCTCTAGAAAAACAAACTGGACAAGCAGTTTGCTCAATTCTTGGAGGTCTTCAAAAAATTACATATCAAAATTCCATTTGCAGAAGCGTTGGAAGAAATGCCCAGCTATGTCAAATTCATGAAAGACATTCTGTCATGAAAGTGGAGATTGGGAGATTACGAGACAGTAGCATTAACAGAAGAATGCAGCGCCATCATTCAGAGGAAACTTCCCCCAAATTTGAAAGATCCAGACAGTACTTGGGCATTGGAATAATTACCGGAAATAATTTCGGAGAGAAAATACATGAAAACGGTAAAAAAAATAGCGTTACCGGGTGAGTTTCTGACTTACTAGGTGACGGCTGTCCAAAATATGAATTGGCCACTGTTCTGGCAGCCCATGAATTCCCAAGTACTATTGGGGCTTACCTGGGCAGCCCCCGTGTGTATTGGTTGGTTGGTTCGGTCAAAAATATATTTTATGCTATTTTACGGAAAAATATTTTCTTAAAAGTTCCGTGATGTTATCTAAATTAATTATGTCATTATTTGATATCGAATAATATTTTTAAGTGAAATATGAATGAATTTTTCATATTGGATATTGAATAATTTATTCGGTAAGTATAAAAAATTTTAAACTATGATTTCGTCCGAACCGCGCCTTCCGCTGCACCTAACCCAAACATGTATGGATGTCTGAGTGTATGTATATGTATGATAGAATTCGTAAGTTGTATGGACAGTGTATGCTTATGTGAAGTGGATGACTGATTTAAAAACCGTTGTGAGTGTCAGATGTAATATAATGTGTTTGCTAAGTTGTATTGGTATGTAAGTATGTGTAAGAATTTCAAAAATTTTATTTACATGAATTTAAGAGAAGTGAGTTATGATATATATGAATCACACATGTTAAGTCATTGTGAGGCTATCGGAATTTAAGGACGTTTTCGTTGAATTAAAAGAGTTTGTTTTAAAATGAAGAAAGTTTGTTTAACCTGTCGATTTGATGATATTTCAAAAATGGTTATTCGTGATAAAAGTATAGATATGTGACATCATGTTTCACGTGATTGAAGTGGAATTAATGTTAAATGATGTACTTTATGGTATTCAAGTTTTACTTTGTATGCTTTGGATGTTTAGCTATTAGATATGCATATATATAGATATGTAGATATGAAAATTTGACTTTAAAGTATAAAGGATAACAAAAAGTTGGTAATTCTGAACTCGTCATAACTTAGTAAATTTGAAAAACTTCTAATGTGATTGACTTGAATGTTCTTTTTGTAGTACTAGCAAGGTAAGCCATGGCTACTTTGGTTACATTCCATCATTAAAATACAAAGGACGCCTATTTACATAAATGACTAAGCCTAATATGGGGATCGTGCAATTGTCTAAAAATTATAAATTGGCCCCTTAGTAATCTTGGTTATTTTGGGATGGGCTTGGAAATATTTAAGAACATCCAAATGAGCAAAATAAGGGGTACCCTTTTGGGATGAATGCTAGTGTGAGGATTGGACTAATGTTTTGGTACTTTTGGATTCTAACTAAGTATTTTTAGGCCCAATAAGGTTTGCATACAATGTGGCCCATTATCATTTCATATTTGGCTGAATTATCATGAAATGAAAATTTATCCCAGTTTAAAATACCCAACAAGTTTTCCATCCCTTGCAAAAGTTTCAAGCTACTTCAAATGATTGAGGGCCCAAACACAAGCATAATGGAGGCTTATATAGGATAACAACTATGGGTTTTTATGTGGGCTTACTGTTGGACAATTATGACCCATAGCGTTACTATTTGTACAGATCATGGTGTTGTTGTACAAATTAACTATGTGACAAAGGAGATTGCACTCTTATCATTTGTGATTAGATCACCTAGATGTATAAATGATGAGAGGTCCCTATGATTTATTCCTGGACGGAGAATGATATGAGACTGTATCAGTCCACGTAGGATAAATCATTAAATATCCCTAGTCAGAGTATTATCGAGTTTGGACATCGATAAATACGTAAAAGACTAGTATTGCACTTGTGCACGTTATGAGGGCATAACAGACATAGTTCTCATATATTTAAGTATTGGATACTTATGCAAGTGTAGTAGGAGGTTTTGTTTCACCGATGGTACGGGAAACAGCTTCGCTCTGGATAGACCCCCTCGGAATCTCATTGGTAGTATGACTGCGTGTCTATGGGAGTCCGACATCAGGGTAGATATATTTGGTCTTAACCTGAGACTTGCACCGCTAACACTTACGACAATCAATATACTTTGGTTGAGGTCGTCCAAGGCTTTAACCGGTTCTGTGTATGCCAATACTGGGTATATTGAGAATCGTAGAGTATTGGGTGTGATGTCAAGACGGAAGTATCACTCCAGTCATAGTGGAGATGATGTCACGTAGGATACGGTATTAGTGCTCTTAAGTGCTGCGCGGCCATTGGGATATTATGACTAGGTCATGTATATCCGATTATAGAGACTAGTTACAGACATCCGACATGTGCTTCGTACGGGGCAGACACAACTCCAGCCCCAGGCCTAGCACATGACCATCCGATACTAGATCGATATGCACTATACGATGTATACTACACCTGATACAGATCCTTCATTCCTGTAAGGATATTTCCGAAGAATTGGGTAGGCATGGTGCTTTGCTAGAAGCCAACCTTGTCTTGTGAATCGGTAAAACGTAGTACTTGGTACTTACGTGTTCGGATAGTCCGACGACCGTATTTACTGCCAACATATCCGGGGATCTCATGGGTCGCTTCCCAATGATTCACCGATGATGTATGACTCGCACTTTATTAATCTGGGATTATTTTGATGAGAGAGAAAATTAATCTGGGATTAATTACGGAGATATTTTATCTGGGATAAAGTATCGTCTAAAGAGAGAGAACGTGATTAATTTGGAATTAATCGGTAAAATAAATTTAATAGTTAAATTTGATTTTTCTATTTAATTTATTCGAATGGGCTAAAATTAATATATCGGATATATTAATATGAATTGGATTTCATTACGAAATTAAAGTCGGACTTTAATGCGAACGAATGAATTAATTTAGAATTAATTCGTAAACGACGTTCGTAATATATTTGCGTCGCATCGATATTTAATTAAATTAGATTTAATTATTTAATGACGGAAGTTCGTTTAATCGGATTAAACGGAACCGAGCCGTGACAAATGTTCATAGAGATATTTGAATTTTGAATTCAAATATGTGGGGCCCATGTGTGGTAGGTGTACCTACCATCCAACTACCTTGTTTTACTTTTGGAAAACCATTTACCCACACCTACCAAGTTTAGGGTAAAAGTGAAATGGTTTTTACCTAAAGTATAAAAATAAAATATCTCTCTACACTTTGCAACAACTATTATTCATTAGATGAATATTTAGTAAACCCTAGAAAACTCTCTCTCTCTCCAATCTCCTTCATGCTCACGCCCAATGGGCCAAAACTCACTGGTTTGCTGCTGAAAAACGTGAGCAGTGAGGGAAGTTTTTGTGGATTTTGTGGCAAGATCCAAGTGCTAGTACACTTCTAAGAGGCATACGAAGGCGTTAGGGAAACCCACCCACGAGCCGGGAATCAAACGATGAAGATTGGAGCTCGAAATCTTGGACTCAAAACTGAAAGTTTTGGACAGTGGACTGCTTGTAGTGGTCTGTACAAAGAGGGGCAAAAAAACATTTTGTTTGTTGCCGAATCGTCTCAACCGATCGATGTGAGTATTCCGCTACCTCCGTTGATTTATTCACACATGTTTTTCATGCTTGTTATGATCTTGGGACCTAAATACAAACCAACAATGGCATCAAGAGCCTAGGTTCAAGCATGAAAGTTTTAGGGCTTAAAATTGGGTATTTTGTATTTGAGCATGATTTGAATAAATTGGATGTTTGAGTATGCTTAATACATGTTGAATTGAAGATTGATTGGATCAATTTCAAGAAAATGGTTTGGAATAATTTTTCCCCAATATATCTACCTTGGCCGAAAATTAGGGTTCATATGGAATCTTGGATTTCTTCATTTTCATTCATTGGATGAGTTGTAATGATGTTGGATGATGTTAATTTGATATTGAATTGGATTTAATTTTGAATTGAACAAAAACCCCAAATACCTTACCTTGGCCGAATGGTATATGCCCTATTTAGTCTTGGAATTTTTGATTTTTGGACATTAGATGTGTTGGAAATCATTCGGGATGTTGATTTAATTTCGATTGTGGATTAATTGGATTGAAACCGAATTGGACATGAAATGACTCCTTTGGCCGAGAATTATAGAATGATGAATGAGTTTGATTTTTCATCAAAGTATGTTGGACATGTGATGATGATAAAAGCATGATTAATTGGACAAAATGATTTTTTTGGAAATATTGATTTGGTTAATTAATCATGTAATACACTTTGGTAATTAAATTGGAAATTTGGAATTTGGTAATTTAATTATTTGGGCCTTAAAATTGGATTTGGGCTTTTAAAGTTGTAAATGGGCTTATTGGGCTTTGTTGTACAAAGTTGGGTTTAGGCAAATTGGATTGGATCAAATTGGGCCCAAAACCGCTTCCATAAAGCCCAAATGCGACTTATAAACCTTTAAAGTTTAATTGGGCCTAATGGGCCGAAATTGATTTCTTGGCTTGTGGGGTTACTCCTTGATTGGGCTTTGGTTGCCGAAGCCCATGCCTTAAAGAAATTAATTTAAAGCCCATTGGACTTGAATTAAATTGACGTTGGACGTTAATCGGGCTTTGAGACCCGTAACGATTAAATTTGGAATTCAAGTCGTAAAAGGTTTATTAATAAAGTGTAATATTTAATTTGGAATTACAATAGTGAATTAGTATTAAATACATATTAAATTGGATTTAATGTTGTAGTTTAATTTAATTTGTGAATTCGTACTTTGAGTACTTATTCGCAAAAACGAGTTTGACTCGTGCAAAATCAAATCATTGTTTGAACATTGGATGATCACTAATTATCAGATTAATTAATTTGATTAGATTGATTGATAACATGCTTGTGTGAATACATGGTTGTGATGAATGAATAATGTATATCGAATGGATATTAGACGGGTGGGGGCAATTTTGGAAATTGTTGTAATAAATTCGATTTATTAAATTGGACCTGCGTGTCCAGCCTTATCACCTCTATTCTCTTTGTATTCTCTTCTCACCTATTCCCCTCAATGTAAATGAGGTTTCTTTAGTAGTGTAGTGTAACGGGTAGAAATAATACAAGTGCTAGTTTGAGAGATAAAGTGAGAGATTTGATCTAGGATCAATGTGTTAAGTATCCATCCGCATATCATTATTATTTATTTTTATATGCGTTTTATTATGTGTTTAGAATGCATGTTTAAGGGTGTATGATGATGAGACCTAAACAAAGATAATAAATTGGTACCCAATTTGCACGCGAAAAACCCTCATCAAATATAATGCTTTTTTCCTTCCATTGAGTGATTCTTACTCAAGATCCGAGACTGGCATTGGGTTGTTGGCCAAAGTCAAGCCTTTTGTCCGTCGAAGATGTGTTTGAATCATGAGAGTTTTGTTCTATATTGGTGTCTTGTCCAAGTTGTGGTTTGTTGGCCAAAGTCAAGACCACTTCTTGTCCATCGACATTGATTACGAAGCTTTCCATGGTCAATGGGTCGCGCTTGACTGGGATCACTAGGTTTGTTGTGCCAAAGCCAAGGCTTAGTTGATTGAGAGGAAAAAGGTTAGGTAATATATTGGATGTATTGGCATATATGAGATATATGTTTCGGACTTGGATGTCTCCCTACC
Source organism: Zanthoxylum bungeanum (assembly GCA_019454045.1). NCBI lineage: Eukaryota > Viridiplantae > Streptophyta > Magnoliopsida > Sapindales > Rutaceae > Zanthoxylum > Zanthoxylum bungeanum. The sequence goes on along the minus strand of SKCR01044187.1, from coordinate 105,753 downwards.
GGATCTAGGAATTGGATGAGATCCAGTTGATCTTAGAGATCTACCTAGTTAATTGAGGTCGATTTCAGAATTCCAATTCATATTTTCTTCTGAGGAATTCCTTAAGAATACTAAGAAGATTGTATCTTACTTGTTTATTTATAGCTTTCTGAATTTAATTTTATTTATTTTACACAATAGTTCTTTCTTTATTTACTTTTCAATCTTTATTTTACTTTCAGTATGAGTAGGTAACTCACCTCTGCTGGGGTGAAAGGTAAAGCTTTTATTACTAATATTTAGATTAATCTCCCTTAATTATAATATATAAACTATTTAAAACCTGACTTAATGAGATACCGCCTTTATGGTCGGTTGGACCTAATAAAATTAATTTTAACCTGACTAAATTGGATGTCGCATTTATGGTCGGTTGGAATTAATCATAAATCTGACTTAATCAGGATACCGCCTATATGGTCAGTTGGTAATGTCATGCAAAGTTAATATATTATAATTAGGAAGATATCTAAAATAGAAGTAATAAAAGTGGATCCTCTAACCCCTAGCATTTTCTTTATTGTTTTATTTACCTTTTTAATTTCCAAGATTTTACTTTATGTCATTTATTTTATTTAAGCTTTTACTAGTTTTAGATATGTGTCGTAACTAAACCAGTTATTTGGGATTGTGATGAATTCTACTATCACCCGTTTATAAGGGGTTATTTTAACGGTTTCGGTAATATAAAGGTTTATTTATTAAGCCTTAAGCTTAATGCTTCTTGTTAACTGGCCATTAATAATATTGATTTGGTAAACTTAAAATGAACTTGGAAAAGGGATCTTAGGTTTAGCCTTAGACTCAATAGCTCACGATCTCTCTTAATGATAGATAACCCTTAATAGATTTCCTTACATGATAGGAATATACCTGTCGGGCGGGGGTAGCCATAATTGGAACTTAATCTTAATGAATTCAGGTAACTTGGTTGACATATGAATATGATTAATTGGGTTATTCTGGGTATTTGTATCCGACCATCGGAATAGGCTTTTGCATAAATTCGTGTTCCAGGTTAATAAACCAATATATTGCACAAACATGAGATAACCCCTTCATCTTTAAAAGATATTGGAAGGATTCACAACCCTGGATAGTTTCTTAATATTGAATTTTCCCTTCATTTACTTTCGCACTGTTTTATTTACTCATTTTCAGACAAAAATCAACATCCAATCTATTAGATACTCGTAAACATTTGGCTTCATAAATTAATAGTTTAGGTATTAAGTCCTCGTGGGATCGATACATTTTATACTACTTGAACGATACGTGCGCTTGCGTTATACATGTGTGATCACGTCGATCAATGTGGAGTGGGGAAAAATGAAGGAGTATTCATTTAAGCTTCATACACAATTTTGAGAGTGTTGTTCTTATATGAGAATTGGTTGATTTTTGTAGTGAAGGAAGTGGCTCACAAGTTGCCACTTGTTCAAATTTTATTTGAAAAACTTAGGTTATTATTCACCTTATAAAGAACAATATTTTTGACTTGATTCTGTTCCGATTTTGGCAAAAACTCCAACATGAAAGTTATACGTCTCAGCCTAAGATTTTCAACGCCACCGAGATCATTGAAATTAGATATCAGTAGAAAAAATTACAGTCAAATGATCAAAACTCACATGTAACTCAATTAAGTGAAAAAAAAAGGGTTGAAGCTGAAAATTTATCCAGAGTCTCCGGTTGGGATTTATAATGTATGAAATCAATTTATACGTGATTATATAGATAATAACATGTCATGCATAATGAATTACTACATCGAACATGTTATTACTGATTCAGGTGTTATAATTATTACTATAATAGAGCCCACACTTTGTTTTGGTTGAGAAAATATTTTAAGTATTGATCTTGTAAATACTCATGATCTTGTCAGTCTTATAGTATAAATGAGACAATTGATTTACTTACACGTAATATTTATGCATCATTCGTTTGTCTTTCAGTTATCAAATAATATTTATAATTCACTATGTAAAAGCTAATAGCTAGAATCTTCATCCTAAAGCATAATAAATAAATAAAAAATTCATGAAATAAAAAAAAAATTATATAAATAATTCAAAATAAAATAACGAATAATAATATACTCGAATCCAAAATAATTGGCTAAGTTTTGTAGGCGGCTACTATTTAGGTTTCTTATTTTAATAGGAGATTATATTTTTATATTATAATAGATTTTTTATTTTAATAATTTTTTATTTTAATTTTATAATTTACTAATAAAAATATTAATTATAGAGATTATGTGCCACATATTTTTTTTTTAATAGAAGATTATGATATATCTTTTTGTTATAATAGGTAATAAAAAAATAGTTGTTGAGATTAAGTGTCATGTTAGACCCGGCCGGCGGTTCGGTTCCGGTTCGAAACCGAACCGAACCGGCCGGTTTTCGGTTCCACACTGAAGTGGAACCGGAACCTTCCGGTTCCGGTTTGGTTCGAACCTTTTTTTTTAAATTTCAAAAATAAATTAAAATAAATGAGATTAATTTAATAAATAAATAAAATTATTACATTGAAGAGCTTGAGCTTAAATTTTTAAAAATTTAAGTTGCCTACGTATCCTCCAAGGGTGAGAGGAATCAAAGATCACGTAATTCCATTACAATTTTAAGATATTTCCCCTTTGTAAATTTACAATTTTATAATTATAAATCATCATTATCAGTTGATCCTTCAGCTCCGGTTCCGCTTGCACTTGTTGTTGCAGATGCATTATCGAACAAATCTTCAAAATCATCGAGGGCATCTTCTTGTTGTCTCAGATCAGCTCGAGTCCAATCATCCACACAAGCTGTTGCTTCTAGAGTGCTTGGATGTAATGAAGATCGTCTAACTTCCAATATATTGCCTCCCAAGCTGAAGGCTTGCTCAACCGCAATGGTGGAAATATGTGCTGCCAATATCTCTTTAGCAATAATTAATAAAACATGATATATATTTTGATGTCGGTTCCACCAGTCAAGGATCTTAAAATTTTTACTAATTAAACTTTCAGTAGAAAACTCGAAATTTGTAGATAAATAATTATCTAATTTGGGGTTATTAGTTGTCGTATCCCTAGTTTTTTTATTTCGTTGCAATAACCAACGATCTCATGCGCTAAGTCTTGTTTGAATTACCGGTTCGCTACTACTAGATTCACCTAAAGTTCCTAAGTTATATCTTACAATATAATCATTAAATAACTCAATTAAATCATTTCTTAATTTCGTCATTAATCTTGTAATATCAATTTCATCTAATATTCCTAAATAACCATAGTAAGCTTGTAAAGCACCATTCAAACCTTCTAATTTAAATCTAGGATAAAAAACGGCAGCAATAAGATAAAGTAAAGGAATTTCTCTAAAATAATTCAATCATTTTACCTTCATAACAGTAATGGCTTCTAACAAAATAATATCATTAGGATCGCTACTTTCAGCATGTTCATCGAGAGCACCAACAATATTCAAACTTTGAAGAAGAAATAAATGTGATGTTGGATAATAAACACCGCTAAAAATTAAAGTAGCTTCATTAAAAAATTTTAAAATATCTAAAATATTTTCACAAATATCCCATTGATTAGGATAAAGTGTGACATTTTGAACATGTTGAGAAAAAAAACTACATAATGCATCTTTGTATTGAAATGCTTGAAATAAAAGAAAATAAGTTGAATTCCAACGTGTTGGAATATCTCTTGAAAATTTAATTGGTTTAATATCATTTATTTTACAAAACTTCGTCCATTCTCTCCTAACTTGAGAATATAACCAAATACAATTAAATGTCATTTTAATAGGATCAAGGAAAGGTGATAATAATTTTAGACCGTCTTGAACACATAAGTTAAGGACATGACATGTACAACGAATATGAAAAAATCGACAACCTAAATTTGGTTGACATAAGGATTTTAAATCATTGATGGATACAGTATTTGCAGATGCATTATCAAATCCAATTGTTAAAATTTTATCTACTAAACCATATTCATCAAAAATTACCTTCATCATTCTATAAATATTTTGTGCAGTATGTTGGTCATCAAAAACTCTAAATGCAATAAGTCGTTTTTGCATAGTAAATGATGCATCAATCCAATGACAAGTCACACACATGTATGAGTGTGTTTGCCAATGGTCACTCCAAATATCAGAAGATATAGAAATACGACATTTCATCTCTTTAAATATTCCATTTAAAATAATTTTATCATCTTTATATAATTTAAAAATATGACGTTTTATTGTGTTTCGAGTCATTCTACATGCAGAATGATTTAAAGCATTATGCACGTAATTAGTAAAATGAAGTTTTTCACCAAAACTTAAAGAAAGATGTATCATACAAGTTAATTTCACAAATTCTTCTCTATTTTTTGCATCAGAATATTTAAATAAATATACAGCACTCGTACCTCTACTAGATTATGCGTACCTGGCTGTTGGTTTCTATTTAGGTACCAAGATCATAACAATCATGAAAAACATGTGTGAATACATCAAAGGAGATAGCGGAATACTCACATCGATCGGTTGAGACGATTTGATGAAGAACAAAATGATTTTCCTTCTTCAAAGTGGCGCCAATGCAGTGCAGTCCACTGCTCACTGTTTTCAGATTTTGAGCTGAGATTTGAAGCTCCAAGCTTCGTCTAACGATTCCCGGCTCATAGGTGGGTTTCCCTAACACCTTCGTATGCCTCCTTAGGTGTGCTAGCACTTGGATTTTGCCATAAAATCAAGCTTCTTCCTTTCTTGGACTGTCACGTTTTTGACAGTGTTCACAGCCCCTTGGGCGTGAGCTTTGGAGAGAAAAGAGAGAAGGAGAGATGGATGGAGAGAGAGAGAGTTGTCTATGGTTTTTTTTTCAATATTCATCTAATGAATTATTATCTTTTACAGAAGTGTAGAGATCCCCTTTTTGTTATTCACCTTTAGGTAAAACCATTTTCACTTTTACCCTAAACTTGGTAGGTGTGGGTAAATGGTTTTTCAAAAAGCAAAACAAGGTAGTTGGGTGGTAGGTACACCTACCACACATGGGCCCCACATATTTGAATTCAAAATTCAAATATCTCTACGAACATTTGTCGCGGCTCGGTTTCGTTTAATCCGATTAAACGAACTTTCATCGTTAAATAATTAAATATTGATGCCTCGCAAATATATTACGAACGTCGTTTATGAATTAATTCTAAATTAATTCGTTCATTCGCATTAAAGTCCGACTTTAATTTCGTAATGAAATCCTATTCACATTAATATATCCGATATATTAATTTTAGTCCATTCAAATAAATTAAATAGAAAAATCAAATTTAACTATTAAATTTATTTTACCGATTAATTCCAAATTAATCGTGTTCTCTCTCTTTAGACTATATTTTATCCCAGATAAAATATCTCCGTAATTAATCCCAGATTAATTTTCTCTCTCATCGAATTAATCCCAGATTAATTAAAGTGCGAGTCATACATTATCGGTGAATCATTGAGAAGCGACCCATGAGATCCCCGGATATGTTGGCAGTAAATACGGTCGTCGGACTATCCGAACACGTAAGTACCAAGTACTATGTTTTACCGATTCACAAGACAAGGTTGGCTTCTAGCAAAGCACCATGCCTACCCAATTCTCTGGAAATATCCTTACAGGAATGAAGGATCTGTATCAGGCGTAATATACATCGTATAGTGCATATCGATCTAGTATCGGATGGTCACGTGCTAGACCTGGGGCTGGAATTGTGTCTGTCCCGTACGAAGCACATGTCGGATGTCTGGTAACTAGTCTCTATAATCGGATATACATGACCTAGTCATAACATCCCGATGGCCGCGCAACACTTAAGAGCACTAATACCATATCCTACGTGACATCATCTCCACTATGACTGGAGTGATACTTCCGTCTTGACATCACACCCAATACTCTATGATTCTCAACATACCCAGTATTGGCGTACACAGAACCGGTTAAAGCCCTGGACGACCTCAACCAAAGTATATTGATTTTCGTAAGCATTAGCGGTGCAAGTCTCAGGTTAAGACCAAATACACCTACCCTGATTTCGGACTCCCATAGACACACAGTCATACTGCCAATGGGATTCTGAGGGGGTCTATCCAGAGCGAAGCTGTTTCCCGTACCATCGGTGAAACACAACCTCTTATTACACTTGCATGAGTATCCAATACCCAAATATATGAGAACTATGTCGTTGTGCCCTCACAACGAGCACAAGTGCAATACTATTCTTTTACGTATTTATCGATGTCCAATCTCGATAATACTCTGACTAGGGATATTTAATGATTTATCCTACGTGGACTGATACTGTCTCATATCATTCTCCGTCCAGGAACAAATCATAGGGACCTCTCATCATTTATACATATAAAGTGATCTAATCACAAATGATAAGAGAGCAATCTTCTTTGTCACAGTTAATTTGTACAACAAGACCATGATCTGTACAAATAGTGACGCTATGGGTCATAATTTTCCAACAATCTCCCACTTGGCCTATAGCCAGTCACTCGAGTGCCCTACACCCGAACTATATATGGTTCGCTCAAATTGCTGAGAAAAGGTTTTCGTCAGCGGATTCACATGATTATCGTCTGACGCGATTTATACGATCATCACATCGCCACGATGTATGATCCGAACGAATCAGATGAATATCGAAGTATATATATGGATCGTTGATGAGACCATTAATTCTTTAGCATGTGCTGACGCCTAGCTCAACTGCTAACAGAACTATATCTAATCTAATTAGATTTATTATCGACCCAAATGGCTTCTATTGCTGCCTCAGCTGCAGTAATAATCTGCATTTGTTGTTTATTCGGCAACAGTATCTTGCTTGGAAGATTTCCAGCTCACTGTTCCATTATTTAAACTTTATAGTACCGTTTGCGACTTATAGTCATATTTATCGGTTTGGAAACTTGCTACAATGATCACAGTCACTTCCAGTTCTCCATCTCCACAGATTAAGACAGCATCTTTAGTTCTCTGAGATACTAACTGGTGTTCTTAACTTCAATCCAGTGACTATCACTCGGATTAGTCTGATTGTGTCTCCATACGCTCAAAGCGTATGAGACACCAGGTCACGAACATTTTAAATGTACAATTTCTCAGAGAGTGTTAACAACTTTAAATCTATCCCAATAGATCTTTATTCCTAGAATAAAGGTTGTTACTCCTAAGAATTCTACGGAGAATTATTTCGAAAGCCAAGCTTTCGCCGATAATTTTATGGGAATATCATTTCCAAGGAATGAGAAACCCGGTTTCTTTCCCGTTCATATCTAATATGATATCTATCAAACATATTATTATGGCACCTTATTCTAAATAAGTATTGCACTGTTAATGCATATCCGTTGAAGGAAATGGTAGCTCAGAGCGACTCATGATTAACCTTATCATGTCCAATAAAATTTGGCTTCTTCGTACGGACACACAGTCAAACTGACGTGTCTCGGGAGGAGTCCTCATTGAAAGAATACTATACTCTTTCACGTATGTTTGAAACTTACTGCTTAAGTATTTTCCATTACGGTCTTACCGCGACGGTTTAATACTTTAGACGATCTGTTTGTTCACTTCATGTCGAAACTCTAAAAATTATCGATTTGTGTTCTTCAAAAGAAACACATAACCATAACGTGATGCCACATCCGTTAAGGTCACGAAATATTCATATTCACATCTAGCATTGCTAGATATGGGCCCACTTACTTCACTATGAATATGGCTAACAGATCGGTGGCACTATTACTATTACCAAGTAAATAGCGTTTCAGGTATTTTACCTAGTAAACTAGATTTGTAGACTTTATTTGAATAGTCAAATCAGTCCTAGTACCCACTCTTCAAAAGCGTGGATATACGAGTCTTATTTAATTGTGTCCCAGACAACAATGCCACAAATAAATCTCTACTGATCAAATCAGTTTGAGCTATATATTTTTCATTCTATATGTTTGAGATTTTATTTATATTCAAAATATAAATTCTGTTACTCACATCTAATGTGTTTATCTTAATATCATTCTTTATATAATGAAACACTTTAGTGTTCTAGAATATAAAGGTCTATCCGCAACGGATTAAACACTGATATAAAGATAATGTTTCTAGTCAAACTAGTTACATTATAACAGTTCCTAATTTAAGTATATACCCAAAAGGTAGTTCCAAAACTTAGGATTCTATGGTCGAGACAGCGACTTTCGTCCCGTTTCCGATTCGCAAATTAATCTCATCTTGAAGTCAGTATCCTGCTCACAGCAGATTCTGAACATCAATCCATATAATTTATATACCACACTAAGTATTTTAAAATCCAATTTTAATACTAGTAATAGACATAATATTGACAAACATTCTTAAAGTCAGCGCCTTGCCCTTTCTTTAATTCCTTCGTGTCTGCCATATCCAAACGGCAGTCACTTTAGGATATGTCCTTTATCTTCCCAGAAGATCATAATGATTTTGCCTTTGCCCTTTCAAATATTTCAGAAGCCTTTGGCCAAGCCTTGGGTTTCTAGAATATTGAAGTATGGTGCGCCTTGCGCCATTTACCTAATTGCAAAGTTTGACTTTATCTCCTCGAGAATAGTCTTTAACCCTCAAGAGTTATTTATTGCAATTTTAATACTTCTTAAATCTAAACATAGATTTATGACAAGTATATCGAATTAAGCATTTAAGTTATCATCACATAAATCTTCCAAAGATTATGCTCTACTATTTGCTTAATTCTTGGCATAGGCATAATAGGTTATTTTATCAAATAAAGTAACTTATTATTTATTTCCAGGACCATCATGAAATTATTCCCAATTTGAAAAAATATAGTCGTTTAAATACATTTTCACCCAGGATTATGTTTTAAACACTAATCTTTTATTTACCTTGATTCTAATAGTCCAACTATTTAATCAACGATTTGTGGTACTATTTATTATAATGATTATTATAGTCCAACTATACAATCAAATATAATTTAAATTAATTAACTTCAATTACATTGATTACTATAATCCAATTATAAAATCAACTGTAAATTGAAATTAATTAATTCAAATATATTGATTACTATAATCCAATTATATATAATCAAATATAATACAGTCCAACTGCTTATTAAAACAACAATTTAAATATTAGTCCAACTAACATTTAATTTATATGACGAATAATTTGAATGAGCGCGTATGGCAAGTAATTAAACAAATATTGCAAATTCAATTATTGCCTCCCACTATTTTTCGGCGAGCCTCTAATCCTCTGTCGAGTACTCGGGAAATCGTGTTTCCTAGTGGGTTAGGATCCCGTTAAATATCACACAATCTTGACTTTGGCCAACAAATTGTATGATAATTAACTAGGTAGATCTCTAAGATCAATTGGATCTAATCCAATTCCTAGATCCAGTAGGCGGATATCCAAATCCTAAACATATATCTTATATATGCCAATACATCCAATGTATTACCTAACATTTTTCCTTTGAATCAACTAAGCCTTGGCTTTGGCACAACAAACCTAGTGATCCCAGTCAAGCGCGACCCATTGACCATGGAAAGCTTCGTAATCAATGTCGATGGACAAGAAGTGGTCTTGACTTTGGCCAACAAACCACAACTTGGACAAGACACCAATATAGAACAAAACTCTCGTGATTCAAACACATCTTCGACGGACAAAGGGCTTGACTTTGGCCAACAACCCAATGCCAGTCTCGGATCTTGAGTAAGAATCACTCAATGGAAGGAAAAACGCATGATATTTGATGAGGGTTTTTCGCGTGCAAATTGGCTACCAATTTATTATCTTTGTTTAGGTCTCATCATAATACACCCTTAAACATGCATTCTAACACATAATAAAGCGCATATGAAAATAAATAATAATGATATGCGGATGGATACTTAACACATTGATCCTAGATCAAATCTCTCACTTTCTCTCTCAAACTAGCACTTGTATTACTTCTACCCGTTAAACTACACTACTAAAGAAACCTCATTTACATTGAGGGGAATAGGTGAGAAGAGAATATAAAGAGAATAGAGGTGATAAGGCTGGACACGCAGGTCCAATTTAATAAATCGAATTTATTACAATAATTTCCAAAATTGCCCCCACCCGACTAATATCCATCCGATATACATTATTCATTCATCACAACCATGTATTCACACAAGCATGTTATCAATCAATCTAATCAAATTAATTAATCTGATAATTAGTGATCATCCAATGTTCAAACAACGATTTGATTTTGCGCGAGTCAAACTCGTTTTTGCGAATAAGTTCAAAGTACGAATTCTCGAATTAAATTAAACTACAACATTAAATCCAATTTAATATGTATTTAATACTAATTCACTATTTTAATTCCGAATTAAATATTACACTTTGTTAATAAACCTTTTACGACTTAAATTCCAAATTTAATCACAACGGGTCTCAAAGCCCGATTAACGTCCAACGTCAATTTAATTCAAGTCCAATGGGCTTTAATTAATTCTTTAAGGCGTGGGCTTCGGCAACCAAAGCCCAATCAAGGAGTAACCCCATAAGCCCAGAAATCAATTTCGGCCCATTAGGCCCAATTAAACTTTAAAGGTTCATTAAGTCGCATTTGGGCTTTATGGAAGCGGTTTTGGGCCCAATTGGATCCAATCCCATTTGCCTAAACCCAACTTTGTACAACAAAGCCCAATAAGCCCATTACAACTTTAAAAGCCCAAATCCAATTTTAAGGCCCAAATAATTAAATTACCAAATTCCAAATTTCCAATTTAATTACCAAAGTGTATTACATGATTAATTAACCAAATCAATATTTCCAAAACATCATTTTGTCCAATTAATCATGCTTTTATCATCATCACATGTCCAACATATTTTGATGAAAAATCAAACCCATTAACCATGTTTATTAGTCTCAGCCAAGATAAGGGATTTTTATCCGATTCGAATTCAATCCAATTAATTTCACAATCTATATTAAATCCACATCCCGAATGATTTCCAACACATCCAATGAATTAAAATCAAAATTCCAAGACTAAATTAGGGCTATACCATTCGGCCAACATAAGGAATTGGGGATTTTTGTTCAATTCAAAATTTAATCCAATTAATTTCAAATTAACATTATCCATCATGATTCTAACTTATCCAATGAATCAAAATCAAAAAAATTCCAAGATTCCACATGAACCCTATACATTCGGCCAAGGTGATATATATTGGGGAAACTTTATTCCAAACCATTTTCTTGAAATTGATCCAATCAATCTTCAATTCAACATGTAATAAGCATACTCAAACATCCAATTTATTCAAATCATGCTCAAATACAAAATACCCAATTTTAAGCCCTAAAAATTTCATGCGTGAACCTAGGCTCTTGATGCCATTGTTGGTTTCTATTTAGGTCCCAAGATCATAACAAGCATGAAAAACATGTGTGAATACATCAAATGAGATAGCGGAATACTCACATCGATCGGTTGAGACGATTTGATGAAGAACAAAATGATTTTCCTTCTTCAAAGTGGCGCCAATGCAGTGCAGTACACTGCTCACTGTTTTCAGATTTTGAGCTGAGATTTGAAGCTCCAAGCTTCGTCTAACGATTCCCGGCTCGTAGGTGGGTTTCCCTAACACCTTCGTATGCCTCCTTAGGTGTGCTAGCACTTGGATTTTGCCATAAAATCAAGCTTCTTCCTTTCTTGGACTGTCACATTTTTGACAGTGTTCACAGCCCCTTGGGCGTGAGCTTTGGAGAGAAAATAGAGAAGGAGAGATGGATGGAGAGAGAGAGAGTTGTCTATGGTTTTTTTTTCAATATTCATCTAATGAATTATTATCTTTTACAAAAGTGTAGAGATCCCCTTTTTGTTATTCACCTTTAGGTAAAACCATTTTCACTTTTACCCTAAACTCTGTAGGTGTGGGTAAATGGTTTTTCAAAAAGCAAAACAAGGTAGTTGGGTGGTAGGTACACCTACCACACATGGGCCCCACATATTTGAATTCAAAATTCAAATATCTCTACGAACATTTACCGCAGCTCGGTTTCGTTTTATCCGATTAAACGAACTTCCATCGTTAAATAATTAAATATCGATGCCTCGCAAATATATTATGAACGTCGTTTATGAATTAATTCTAAATTAATTCGTTCATTCGCATTAAAGTCCGACTTTAATTTCGTAATGAAATCCTATTCATATTAATATATCCGATATATTAATTTTACCCCATTCAAATAAATTAAATAGAAAAATCAAATTTAACTATTAAATTTATTTTACCGATTAATTCCAAATTAATCGCGTTCTCTCTCTTTAGACTATATTTTATCCCAGATAAAATATCTCCGTAATTAATCACAGATTAATTTTCTCTCTCATCGAATTAATCCCAGATTAATTAAAGTGCGAGTCATACATCATCGGTGAATCATTGGGAAGCGACCCATGAGATCCCCGGATATGTTGGCAGTAAATACGGTCGTCGGACTATCCGAACACGTAAGTACCAAGTACTACATTTTACCGATTCACAAGACAAGGTTGGCTTCTAGCAAAGCATCATGCCTACCCAATTCTCCGGAAATATCCTTACAGAAGGAAGAATCTGTATCACGCGTAGTATACATCGTATAGTGCATATCGATCTAGTATCAGATGGTCACGTGCTAGGCCTGGGGCTGGAGTTGTGTCTGCCCTGTACGAAACACATGTCGGATCTCTGATAACTAGTCTCTATAATCGGATATACATGACCTAGTCATAATATCCCGATGGCCGCGCAGCACTTAAGAGCACTAATACCGTATCCTACGTGACATCATCTCCACTATGACTGGAGTGATACTTCCGTCTTGACATCACACCCAATACTTTACGATTCTCAACATACCCAGTATTGGCGTACACAAAACAGTTAAAGCCCTGGACGACCTCAACCAAAGTATATTGATTGTCGTAAGCATTAGCGGTGCAAGTATCAGGTTAAGACCAAATACACCTACCCTGATTTCGGACTCCCATAGACACACAGTCATACTGCCAATGGGATTCCGAGGGGGTCTATCCAGAGCGAAGCTGTTTCCCATACCATCGGTGAAACACAACCTCCTATTACACTTGCATAAGTATCAAATACCCAAATATATGAGAATTATGATGTTGTGCCCTCACAACGCGCACAAGTGCAATACTAGTCTTTTACATATTTATCGATGTCCAATCTCGATAATACTCTGACTATGGATATTTAATGATTTATCATACGTGGACTGATACTGTATCATATCATTCTCCGTCCAGGAACAAATTATAGGGACCTCTCATCATTTATACATCTAAGGTGATCTAATCACAAATGATAAGAGAGCAATCTCATTTGTCACATAGTTAATTTGTACAACAACACCATGATCTGTACAAATAGTGACGCTATGGGTCATAATTTTCCAACACTGGCCATTTGAGTTTGCGTCGTATCAATTCCAAGTTCAACCGGATGATGTCTTTCCATGTGCTTGATCATATTGTCGTATCCACCAGAAAATTTGTAGGAAACCTCACAATAGTTGCAAATCGCTCTTGAACTGTCATCGTTTAAATTTTCTAAATGAAAATGAATTTTGAAAACATCCGAGGAACGAGCCTTAACTTCTCTTCTCCGTGATTTTGCACCGACACTATGGCCGCTCTCTTGGGTTGGCATATTTGACATGATGTTCTCAGATGAGCTTGTCATTTTTCGTTTAAGAAATAAGTAAGAAATAAGAAAATTGACTAAGTGCGAATGACAATAACTAATTGAATTGAGATTGAGAATAAGAGAATTGTAGGAATTGAGAGAGTTGAGAATTTTGTGTGTTGAAATAATGAAAAATGAATCCAATTTATAGAGTTTTAAAAAAAAATTTATACCAAAAATGCACCTAAATACAATGTTTAAAAATACGGGGCGGCGCCTCGAGGCGGCCGGCCATTGAGGCGCGAGGCGGACCTCCTCGAGGCGGTGAGGCGGGCTCCTCGATCCGAAAATCGGAAAAATAATCCAAAATACATTCATTTCTTCATAATTCATAGTATGTTCAAAAAACTATTGATAAGTAATCCAAAATACATAAATGCATTCACATGACATAAGAAACAAATGCATTCACAGGTAATGACATAAGATAAATGACATATTTTCAGCCAAACAAGTCAACATTTTCGAGCCAAACAAATTGATAATCTCAGACTGAAATAAATCAAAACAAACTTTCTGGAAATTAATATCAAATTATGGAGACTGTCTCCATATCACTGCTCTTTGTTTTTTTTCTATTTTTCTAATTGTATTTGTTTCACTTTTTTCTTGGCTATAACATGATTTAACCAGATTTGGAAGCCGTCTCAGTAAGGCTAGTGAGCAAGTTTAGGTTTAGGAATAGGAATGATGATTAGGAAGCGAAGGTGATGCATTGAGTTGGCAGCCTTTGTTTTACATAAATGACAATATAGGATATAATTTAATGTTTATGGGAACACAACAGAATTTAGATAAACACCTTTTAGAAATGAATAAATTATGGAGACTGAAATCATCATAAATGAAATCTCGATTCTTACCGAGCACCGTGTCGCCGAGGGAGACGATTATTTGAAACCCTAATCTTGATTTGGTTTTTTATTATTTTTTTTTATTTTGTCAAATGAAAGTCGTTTCATTTTAGAAATTTTAAAATAAAAAAAAAACCTATGTTGGTGAGGCGGCCGCCTCAGGCCGCCTCACGCCGATTTGGCGTAAGGCGGCCTGAGGCGGCCGCCTCACCAGCAGAGAGGCGGGCGTTTCAAAAAAACCTCATAAGGCGGCCGCCTCGCGCGCCTTCGCCGCGAGGCGGCCGCCTCAACCGTTTTTTTTAAACACTGCCTAAATATAACCATTTTATTACCGTTATTAGGGATATATTAGGAATTTATAATTTATAATTTTTTTATGCCTTAATGGCATTTTTTTTTATTTTGAGGGCAGAGAGCTGTTGGTTACCTGCCCTCCCCCAACGGCTAGTAGCCGTTGGGGTTAGGGTTCCTGTTGGAACCGTTGAACCGGTGGAACCTTACGGTTCCACCGGTTCGGACTGGTTCGAGTTGGGGTCGAACCCCAACCGAACCGGTCGGCCACTGTTCTGGTTCAATCGGAACCGTGGCCGGGTCTATGTCATGTGACGCGATAAGAAAATTTAAAAATATTTAACTTATATATATTTTTATCGGATTATCTGTGATGTTATTCAAAAATTAATCGGATAGTATAATATATTTTATTGTTATAATATGGTTCTTATTTAATAGATTTATTAATTTAATAGTGTTTTTTAATTGTAAACGATAGTATAATATGTTTTTTTATAATACAGTTCTTATAAAATTATAATATATATTTTTATTGTAATTGATTTTTTATTCAATAAAAAATTAATTGTAAGAATATTATAATTTTATAATTTAATAATAAAAAGTTAATTGTATAGATTAAATGCTACGTATTTTTTTATTTTAATGAGATATTAGAATATGGTTTTTTATTATAATAGGTTTCTTTATTTAATTTTATAATTTAATAATAATAAATTAAAATATTAATTAATAAATTAATAGGTTTCTTACTTTAATAGTGTATTATGTTTTTATATTGTAATAGGTTTCTTATGATAATAATTTATTATTTTAATTTTATAATTTTATAATAAAAAATAATTGTAGAGATATTTTAATTTTATAATTTAATAATATAAAATTAATTGTAGAGAATATGTTAATTATAGATAATTTAATAGTATTTTTTTTTAATTTAGTAGGATACTATAATATATTTTCTTGTTATAGTAGACTTCTTTTAAAATTATAATATGTATTTTTATTGTAATATAATTTTTATTTAATATATTTATTATTTTAAATTTATAACTTTAATATTAAACCGCCACGTGGCACGATGAAGATCCTTTAAAAATATGTGGAGTTTAATTGTAGAGATTAAATGTTACATATGTTTTTTTATTTTAATGAGATATTATAATATGTTTTCTTATTATAATAAATTTCTTTATATAATTTTATAATTTAATATTAATTAATTAAAATATTAATTAATTAAATTAATAGGTTTCTTAATTTAATAGTAGATTGTGTTTTTATATTATAATAGGTCTTTTATGTTAATAATTTAATATTTTAATTTTATGATTTATTAATAAAAATAATTATATAGATATTTTAATTTCATAATTTAATAATAAAAAATTAATTGTGGAGAATATGTTAATTGTAGATAATTTAATAGTGTTTTTTATTTTAATATGATATTATAATATATTTTCTTATTATAATAAAATTCTTATAAAATTATAATATTTATTTTTATTATAATATGATTTTTATTTAATATATTTATTAATTTAATTTTATAACCTTAATATGAAGCACTTGTGCGATGGGGATACTTAAAAAATTTTAACTTACATATATATATTTTTTGAAAAAATATTGGACGCGTCAAATATTGAAAAGCTAATGGATAGCTAAAAATATAAAGACACTTATCTTTTTCGAAAATGATTTTTATAAAAAAATATTCTACTTATTAAAAGAAACAAACATACCCAAAATATAATTTAAAAATCCAACCCACCAACCAAAAGGGATCTTCATAAAATGGAGCAATTATAAATGAACTCAATCTAAATAATTCAAAAAGGGCAAAAAAATGGAGCAATTAATTATGAACAAAATCTAATTTTGGTATCAAGACAGCAAGATATGAGAGACAAAGCCAAATCAACTTTTTCCAGATTGCCTGAAAATATATCTTCAAATTTTGGTTTTAAAAACCATTGACAGGACATAAAACAACAACTGCAACAATAAAAAAGGGCAAATCAATACCATGAAAAGGAAGAACATAAATAAATATTCAGATTTAGCTTGTCAGTAAGGTACTATCATTATGGAATTTATGGTTTCGAGAATTTTTGGATAGGTGGCTTTTTTCTTTTTATTAAATAAAAATGTTATTTTAATTGATGTCATGTACATGTTCGATTTAAATTTTGAATATATAAAATATAAAATTTTTACTTATTTAGAAATCAAATCGAACATTTACGTCAAGAAGTTTTGCATTACTCTTTATTAAATAGACTTATAAGAAGAGGGTCTTTTCCATTTCACTTTCACAATTTGCATTTTTGTCTATGTTTTTTTTTTTTTTTTATGTAAATTTCTTCTATATGTAAAAAATTGATTGTTTTAGTTAAAATTCTTGTCGGTCCCAAGCAAAGAGAGCTTCTATAAAATATAAATATACAAAACGATGTGATTTTAGTGTTGTTATTTTTTTTAAATGGCATCAAAATGATATTATTTTGACGCGGTTTCTATCACATTTATGTCACTCTTTTATTTCTTTCATCATTTTCTTACCATAGCAATATAAAAGAAACAAAAAAAAAAAAATGACATAATTCTGATAGAAACAAAAACCAAAACGATGTCATTTTACATTCACCCTTCTTTTATCCATTTATTTCTTTATCATTTTCTTTGCAAAAAATATACCAATGAACAAACAGTAAAAAGACCAATTATTTATGAAGTCAATGGTGACATGGCTCCCCCATCACTTGATTTTTGACTTGGAAGTAGGGAATGAGAAAGGTAACAATCTCAAGATTTTGATTTGGGGATAGCAGAATCAGCAAGTCATTTAAAAGAAACAGAAAAATCCAGCATCCCCAAATCTTACATTGGATGTTGAGAGGTTGAAAGTGACTTCTAATATTTACCCATTAGAAATATGTGAAGTCCTTTTGGGGGCACTCTTCTGATTAGTCACTTTGGAAAGATTAAATGTAAATCTAAAAATGAACAAGATGAAGTCACAATGCAAGTTTCTTGTATTCATGTTTGTGGTATATCCCAAAGCAAATAATCATGTTCCCATTTTTCTATAAGCTTTAGTAACAAGATTTCATTATATAAAAAAAAAAATATATATATATATATGATTCAACATACGAGACTTCCCATCTGTAAAGGATTTAATATGTACGCAATCTTATGAGACCTGATAATTTGAGACAAAACAAAGCAAAAGAAAATGAAAAAATGAAGGAAAAATCTACACCACATTAAATCAAATAAGGAACCAATTAGGGAGCTATTTCAAGCCTGGGTTCAAAGCAAAAGCCAGTAAACAGCTGAAGTGGGAACCTCTTAGTCACAGGACACTTCTGTGACCACCTCCATTGCTTTTGGTTAATGTCATAAGCAAGAAGAGAAGGAGCTCCAAAGCTCTGAATGTATATAAGATCATCTGTCCCACTACTTGAAAAAACATCATCAAATTCTCCAAATCCTTGGAAAAACTTGTGAGGCATCCTTGCAACCTCTTGCCATTCCTTCCCATTCAGAACCCAGATGCCAATCCCCTTGATTATGTCGGGCCAATCTTGTTTCCCAATTCCTCCAACCATTACCAGCTTCTCTTTCAGGTTCATCAGGCGCCCACAAGTGAGAGCGCAAGGTCCTGGGATAAAGCTCTTTATCAGCAGGCCATGGGAAGATCGGTTAGAGAGATTAAACGAAATCAGGGCATGGCGATTTTCTGGTGCCCCACCCCCAGTTGCATAAATCAGAAAGTACAGAACCCCATCACAGATGATACTCTCATCTCCAGCTCTCCATCCTGTCAGCACCTCTTTCCAGGAGGTCACCCACATCATTGTTTCTGAATCATAAATATGAATTGAAAGTTCCCATTGGAAAAAATTCCCTGATACTTGCTTAGACTTCACAATTGAGACAGTATAGCCATGTGATTCTCTGTTCACCGATAGAGAAAGCGCACTGTAATCAGAAAACTTCAAACCCGGTGGCTCCTCAAGCTTCTTCCAGCTTTTGGTGATAGGGTTGCAGACATATAACTCACTTCTACTGTCATTGTCCATGAAGCAAACCAAACCACATGATGAAGCGATGAACCAATTGGATGACTGGATGCGAGGGAGTTCAATACCATACCACCTTCGAAGGCTGGGATCATAAGCATAACCAATTGGTTCATCTGAGCTTGTAAACATAAAATACCAAGGCTTTTGTGTTGGGACATCTGAGAAGTTCCATAGAAACTTTCTTGAACTAACAATCTCATGCCATCTTTTGCACACAGAGCCTGCTCTAAAGATGCTAGCTATTGGGAGATAAGCTAGAATCCGTTCCAACAGATCATCGGGAAGGATTAAGTCAACAGAAAATGTAGAAGCTTCTTTGTTGCCTTCTTCACTATGCTCAAAGAATGAATCAAACTCATTAATGTCTCTTGCCGTGTCATCAAAGCAATGGTTGATCCACGATGTTTCTCCCTCCATGATCTAGAGAAAGTACATAAAAACGACTTTAGCAGACAAAAATTAAAAGGAAAAATTCTACAAGAAAATAGATTAGAACTTGTCACCAATTAAGACGTATCAAATATCATCACATGAGAATATATCCTAAATCAAAGCACTTGACAACGTATTGTATAAACATCAAACAGAAGGGAAAAAAAGTGCGGCGCTGGAAAAATGAAAAACTAAAAGATATTAGAGAAAACATAAAATATAGAACATCAGTAAATCTATTGTGTACGAATTTGAAACCCTGGTAACTCCTCTCAATTTTGTAGGACAGCAGCAGGAAAAAATAATCAACTTTCAGATCTTATACTCCCTATCGCCAGACAGACATGTAAGAGAAAGATACAATACCCAGCAATTAGAACATCACAACTTTTCAACCGAGCCTGGAAATAAGGGTAAACTACAGCATTCCTAAACAAATTCACAAGAAATCATTCAAGTTTTCCTGATTAAGAAATTAAATGGTTATGATTGAAATTATGTCATGGCCGCAAAAGGTTTATCTTCAAATACAAAACCTATAAATCCTCAATATGGAGAACATCTAACCTCATCTCTAATTCTCTATGATTTAAAGAATAATTATTTTCAAAAATCGACATTAATAACAACATAATCAGAAAAGATACCAAAAGAATGAAAAACTAACCCCCAAAAATCAAAATTCGAGAAAACATATCTTCCGATTACTCTTAGTTTACATGCATAACAAGAAGAAAATAGCATCATATTCACTCAACTAAGCAACATTATCTGAGATCACAACTACATAAACTCAGATAATCATATCATAGAAACACTACATCAAGTACATAAGATTCATTTCATACCCAACTGTTAAAAATTCGGGATCCAATTTTTGAAGGAGATAATATCAACTAGAGGAATCAGATGACAACAAATGCCAATCTGAATACCAGATAAAAAAAACATATCAAAATCACTATTAACATGTTTACCAAAAAAGGGTAAAAACGCATCAAGGACAAAATACCAAAAAGATTTTTTTAATAAAAGGGAAAATTTTAGCCAGATTTCATGCTAAAATGAGTCAATTAATTCCAAAATAACAAATGTTTTCTTCACATAAAACAACCTTTCAAAGTTTAAACATCAAATCCTAAAAATGATTTTTGAGTCTGAATGATTAGGCCATGCTTAGCTATCAACCAAACATCAAAACCCCATATAACTAAAACACAATAACATCATTAACAGATCAACAAATTAAAAAATAAAATAAAATAAAATTTCAAAAGAAGGAAAAATAATTCTCAAGAACAGAAAAAGAAAAACACTTCAAACAAATTAAAACCTATTAAGGACATATGTTCACAAACCTTGTTAAAAGCCATGTCTGTCCGGTGTCACTGGCAAAATGGGTGCCTAAAGTTTCAAACTTTTATAGTGATATGGAGTGAAACATTTATGAAGCATTAAATAAGAAACACAAAAGAAGATGAGTGAAACAGAACAAGTGTAGGAAATATAATATTTTAATACTAAATCTATAATAAAATAATATTTTACTACCAAAATTATTCAAAATCTAAAATTTTAATACTTTTTCATTGATTTAGTTAGTTTAGTGTTAAGCCGTATCAGTCAATTAAAGATCAACTAAAATTTTGATAGAAAAATAATAAAATATTATTTTATTATAAATTTATTAGTAAATTATAATATTTTAAAATTTATATTTTTTATTTTATTATAAATTTAATAATAAAATATAAATAATACTTTTGTTTTTGTTTTTCTATTTCTTTTTTTTTTTTGGTAATAACAAAACAATAAGCAAAGAATGAAGTGAGAAGGCGGTTTTACTACAAACATGAATGGGATGGTAATTTCGCACACAAATCCGCAAACTCTTTAGTATTCACCTGACTTCGATAGGATTTGGTATGATTTTTAGCAGATAACGGATGTAATTGGTATTACATGTAGTAGGCGAGTTTAGTAAATAATCAATTGGGAGGATACCCGCATTGAGTATCTACCAATCCACCATTTTTTATTTTATTTAGATTTATTTTTATTATATTATTATTAATAAATTTAATATGGGTAAAAGTTAATGAGGTTATGAGATGAAATTTTAACTTGGTGTTGAATATCTAAGGTTGTTGTTTTTGGATTATGTCATTTTGTTTGAATTTTTTAAATTAAAATTAGTGCTTGTGATGGACTTGTATATTAAATGTATTGTTTTAATGCTGAATTTTAATTTTCCACATTCCGTTTCTTTGAGTGGAATGCTATGAAGTAATAAATTTAAATATTAATTTAAAACCAAGTTCGATGAAATGTATTTTATTTGTTGAAATATTTAGAATTTAAGAATCCTTTAAAAATCTATCAAGTATTAATGCAGGTTAGTTATTTTATTTCTTTGGGAACGTGTGGCTTCGATAATGTTAAGTAATGTCCGCAATAAATAATGGATCGATTTAATTTTTATTTTATGAGTGTAGGTGGATTTATCAAAATCCACCCGCTTCCATCATAAAATTTAGGGGGGTGTATTCAATTAAGATTTTAAAAGATTATTCATGAATAATTAAGTCATGTAGATTTTAAAAGACATTTAAAGAATGTAATGACTTATAAGATTTTATGAAATTTCTTTTAATCAAGATTTTTTACATATTAGATTTTAAAAGGTTTATTTCATAAGAATTTGTAAGATTTGAAAGGACCATTATAGTTTTTTTTTTTTTAAATCTCAATTGAATACACCCCATTAATGAGTGTGAAGAATAGGAGAAAAAAATGGTGGGAGCGTGAAGCGCGTGGCTATTATTTTTTTCCTTTCATTTGGTTTTTTTAAAAAACAGGAAATGGTGAGGTATTTTCTTTAATATTTTTTTTTTTGAAATCATTGGAAATTTCACTGTCAAACCACATCTTCCGGACTTAAGCGGAGCAGGTAAAACCTCTAGCTGTCACAGACTCTTATTAGAAACGCACTCCCTAGATTCGAACTCAGTACCTGAAGGTCAGATCATAAACCCTACATCACCAAACTGCGCCCCTTGAAGACGTAATTTCTTCAATACTTTAGTGAGATAAAGACAAAAAATTAAAATTAAAATGCCAAAAAAAAACATAAGGATTTTGGCTACAATAGAAAAAAGAAAGAAAAAAAGGAAGAAAAAAGAATTTAATAATGGTGTGTCTTACTAATCATCGTCACCTCATATTTTTGACATTTTCTGCTTGAATTGTTAAATATTAAATTCTTATGGCACCCATTTTCTAGTTCCACTTGTACACAAATTTGTTTTCTTTGCTTTTGGCATATATACTTTACAAACCAAAAGCAAATTTGCCTCAAATACCTTACCATATGGGGAAGCAAGCGTTTTTTTCCACTCACACAAATTGCTTTTCAAATTTCCAACAGTGAAAGTCAGCAACTGGGCTTTTAGATTAGAGTGGTGCCCTGCCCTTACATTAGAGTGGTGTCGTTTTGATTTTATAGGCTGCTGGCACCGGCACTATGGCCTATGTGCCTTCTTTACCTAACATTCAAATATTCTAAATTTTTGGGTATCGAAATTTTTATCCAATATTTGATATTTATTTATAATTGGAAAAAAATTTACTATCGGTATCTGTATCCGAAACTGATCGAAAATTCGGATATAGAAAATTGACCAAAATAATCATTTTTTTTTTTAAAAAAAAAACTTGTAAACCTACCGCCTACTAACAAATATCCAACCTAATATCATTTTTCCTATTTGTGTTACATTTTTTCTCTCTTTTTTCTTATAAAATATATGTTTTATTATTATTATCATTATTATTTAGTTAACTTTGTTATTAATATTATTAGCCCATTGGGCCTAACTGAATTCAAAGTTAGGACAAGTGTTCATAGTTGTTTTAATCGATGTGAAATATTTATCTCAACATCCCCACATGCAGACCGATTTTTTTTTATCAGATGAATATGAAACACCCCGCCAGCGGTAGGACGCTACCGGCAAGAGATAGGAATAACTCATCTTCATGAGCTTCAAACCAACCAGAAACGGACATGATTAACTCTAACATTTAGACAACCTATACTAAACATGACATACAAAAGGACCTTCAGTTCACCAAAAATAATCAAATCATAATAGCTAAAGGCTTAGGCCCACAATTACAAGTATAACTCATCATTTTCATTTATTTACATATAACACGTGCTCCGCACGATACTAAAAATAATCAGAGGGTACAGACTTAATACACAAAATACCATCTCCAGGACACTAGACTGAGTGACTGCAACTCGGGTGAATCCCTCGTCTCAAGCTAAAGCATCTACAACTTGGTAGCTAACCGATCTAGTTGTCAACCTACAAAACTATCAAATTGATGTGGTGTGAGTTATAAAACTTAGTAAGTCACCATACACACATTAGGCTTAGTCACTTTATAAATGGGTGGTCTTCGTCTTTCAGCGATGGAACAGAACCGAGGTAGCCAAGATTTCTCTTTAGCATAAGAGAAAACGAGCTTGTGTATCTCCTGTTAATGCATGAGTTAAGCCACATCTAGGGCAGATATAGACTTACCACATGTATGGGAGAGATAAGGTCGGAAGGATATATGTTGCATAAACTAACCTTGCATTTCATGAAGCCCATGCATACATGCATTTATGCATACATACATCATGCTAACCCATTGTGATTGCAACCATCATAATAAAGCGTTGGGTTAGGGAGAATGAAAGACTAGTCAAGAAATCAAGTATCGCGGAAATGGCCAACAATGACTCTTCCCGTGTAGATCACTTGGAAACCACTATGAATAAGATGGCAGAGCAACTGCAGATTGTCCTTAGTGTTATTTCCAACCTAACGACAACTCAGACATCACCTTAAATAGCGAAGGCCAAGGCTAGCGAAAGGAGGCATAATGAACCCGAAATTGTCCTAAATGATGAAGAGGACATGGTCGGAAAAATAGCCACAAACATGAGGATTTACTGGATTATAATGCTATGGCATTCAAGGAGCAGCTACCTTTTGAATTCAAAATGTCTGACGTGGCCAAGTTCAATGGAAATGGAGACTCCAAAGTACACCTCCGTCAATACGTATCTATGATGAGTGTTGCTGGCATATCCGAGCAGCAGGTCTTAAAAATATTTAGCTGAGGCCCTTGGATCCTAAACCATTGCCAGATCACGTACTCCGCCATTAAGACCTAAACAAATATTATCGTTACCACAAGCAAAAAGGCCATGACACTGACAGTTGCATCCGTCTTAAACATGAGATCCAAGGTTTGATTGACAAATGAAAAATACCTAACCCCGAAGGACCCGCAACCATGTAGTAAATAGGTTCCAGACCATCACATTTTCATCTTTCTTTTTTTATCATGTAATTATTGGAGTTGGTGCTTGGAGCGTCAATCTGAATAATATATTGTACAATATATTTTATTATTTATTAATAAAACAATTATATTTTCATTTCAATCTGAATAATATATTGTACAATATATTTGAGTACCAGTATGAACATTAAGACAAAGTGCCATAGATGTGGCTTATGGCAAGAGCAGAGAGCAGAGACCTGGAAGTAGCCAATAAGAATGAACCATCATTCACCTTGACAGCACAACTTAGAACCGAAAGATAGGATTTGAAAATAATAAAGAAAGTTATGGAAAGAAATAAGGAAGTTTGGTGTATATAGTAACAATGGATAATATAGCCTGAGACAATAATGTAAATGGAAACCTCAACATAGTTGATCAGAATTATAGAAACCTTATGACTTGGAGTAGTCGACGCAGATTCAGACAGTATAAGCGATAACTCTTGTGTCCAGTAGTTCTGACCCACAGTAGGTGTATAGGTAACAAATCATACCATCGTTGGAGTTAGATAGTTAACAAAAAAATATATTTTTTTTCAAATCTTCAAGGAAAGCAAGTATTCACCCCTCAACTTAGAGTTTAACAAGGACTTGAACAAGTAAAGAAGAGCATCAGACAAAATAGACAGACCACGAGACAGCTAGACAGCCGAATCATTGAGTTCAACGGAGCGTAGATAAGAAACATGAGATAGGATAGTCTGAAGCCATGGTAAGTCGAGCTAAATATAGGAATTATCATTGTATTGGAGACCCTTAAGGGAGTTAAGGCTCGAGAGCACGAGGGGACCAGGGAGAGCGATTCCCAGAAATATAGTAGATAACTCTTATGGAGTTTTATCGTACTGAGTCGGAAGAAATAGATGGAGAGCAGTACCTAAACCAAAAATTTAGTAGAAATTTCTTAAGCAAACGAAGTTGATAGAGTCTCCAAGAGAGTAAATATGAGAGGATTTCAAGGAACTGAGATAAGAAAGAAATCTATGTAGCAGGGTAAGCTTCTTAAGGAGGAATAACAATAGGGAATATAATAAGACTTTGAGAAAAAGTAATGACTTAAGGTAGTTAAGCAACAGAGACGACATGGTAGAGTATTATAGAGAGAATGACTCTAGAGAAGGTTCATAATAAGAAGTAATATCACCAATAGTCGGAAGGAGGATCAACAGTGAAGTGAAGCAGAAAACTCGAGTAATATCTAGCAGAAGAATTTTAGTACGAAAGTCGACGGCAGATAGGTAAATATGGGAGTTCTAGACTTATAGATAAGCAGCAAGTACAACTACTGTATGGGTAGGTAGTGAGACTACCACCACCAGAAAGACATCAGGACCAATCCCCACCATCCCAACCCTCGACAGACAACAGCGGCAAAGATAAACCTTGCTAATTAACCCCAAGGTATTCCCATAAACAAATGGATATGCAGTAAAAATATGACTGAAATATAAAAGTCTTCAGATTTAGTACAAGAACGCGATAAAGAGGAAAAAATTGGTGAGTAAAAGGTTTAGAAGAAAGTTAGTCTATATGAGATGATTAAGAGAGAAAATAGTAGTCAAGCAATCAAGGAATGCAAAAGAACCAACGACAGACATAACCGGAGAATTGTAGGAGTTGATACCCCTGCGGATAAAAAGACAGAAGTATAGACCACAGAAGTTCAGGTATAAAATAGAGCAGGAAAGAAGACAAAGGACAACTAGTGGAATACTTGAAGACAGAATTGTCGAAGTAAGACAACACTAGAGAAGATATTAAATAAATAATGTCAGAA
Organism: Zanthoxylum bungeanum; assembly: GCA_019454045.1. NCBI lineage: Eukaryota > Viridiplantae > Streptophyta > Magnoliopsida > Sapindales > Rutaceae > Zanthoxylum > Zanthoxylum bungeanum. Next base: position 79,025 of record SKCR01044187.1, on the reverse strand, counting down.
GTACACATGTACTAAAACAAACTTTTCATAATTAAGCCTAGTAGTGTTACAGAATGGCAAACTTCTCAGCGTTGAGATAAGACTGAAAATTTTATCAAAGAAGAAACGAAAAGTATATAAGTAATGACCAGAACCAAGTAGTATGAGTTGTCATTAATGGTAAGGAATAATATCTTGAGAGTTAGAATATTGGGAAAACTCCAAAGATGAGCCTGTAGTATGCAGAGAGCTTGACTATAAGGTACTAGTCCCTAGGATCGGTAAAGATTAAAGAACGTAAAGGACGGAGCTATTAGTAATTGAAAACTAGTAGAAAAAAATAAGACAGTTAAGTAGTAAAGTTAAGAAGATTAATGCCAAGTTCAGTTTGAGCATGTAGATTTTACTAGAAATAAGGGTTGTCATTAACCCTGAGCTATGGTAGAACGTGAAGAAACTTAACGATGGGAAATATTATCACCTCTAATAATAAGTGGGCACTAGATGAGAAGGGATGGAAGAAAGAGAGAGAAGAATTTAAGCTATACTTGAAGTTAGAAGAAATAAAATTATCGGTTTAGGTACCAATGTAACGACCGGAAATCCCGAATACTGTTACATCGTGAGATGAGTATTATATAATATAAATTATGTTTGAGCACATATACATTCATGGAACGACTTTGGGGATAATCCGTAGATTCCTCGAAATTCCAATATAAAATTGTATTATGTTCCACTCCGAACAGCCCATGGTATTTAGGTCGTGACTTTCTCATACGAACTCATATTTTTATGAATTTTATATCTACGGAAAGCTGAGATCGAGTCCTACAACTTCCGCGTTGAATATTTTTTCCAAATTCGAAATGGAAACAGGTCACAAATGTAAGTCAAAATTCTAGGTGAATAGTGTTGCGGACCTAAAGAAGAAAAGGAAGAATATTGTCAACCATTGAAGACTTGGAAGATGAAGGAAATCAAGAAGAATAAGATAAGGAAACTTGACCCAAAACTTAATTTCTTGGATTTTGAAAGTTTGATGATAAAATATAGATGTTGGCATGATAATGGTTGCATATTATTGATTGATAAGTAACGAAAGTGATTGTTGAAGTTAAGAACCCAAATTCTTAAAGTTTTAAAGGGGTAGTTAAATCATGGATAATGAGATTAAATCATTATTTGAAGATGATAATTTGATATATAATATGTGAATTTGAAGTTCAATAAGTTGGTTTGTGCAATAATTTTATTATGGAAGTATTTTTGGTGTTTTTGGTGTAAGATGGACTTTGAAAAAAAAAACAAGCACAAAATCCTGGAAAACTGGTTCTCGTCGCGACGCGCAGAGGCTTGCTTGCGCAAGGCTTTGCGTCGCGACACTGGAAAAATGGCAGGATATTTCTGGAATTGACAGATAACATGTGTACATGTATAGGACTGGGGGAACGGTGATACGTAACACCCCCAGATCCTAGTTCAAGACTAGAGATGACAGATACCCATAGATCTTAGTTTCAGAGCTTGGAGGGTAGCATAGATCCACACCCTCAGTTCTAGTTTCAGGGATAAGATTGGCATGCTTTAGGGGGACGACGATACGTAACGCTCCAAAGTTATGGATTTACAATCCTGGCTCTAGTTAGGCGTATGGGGGGACGGTGATACGTAACGCCCCCATACGTAAGGTCTTTAAAGACAGAGACCGATTTTTAGAAATAGTTTTTATTTCAGATACAGATTTCAGAAAATATTTTCCAGAAAATGAAAGTTTTCAGAAACAACAGTTTTATAAGAGACTTTCAGAAAAGATAAGTTTTACAGAAAGAGTTTAGACGAGATTTTCAAAAAGAAGCCCAGAGTTTTCAGACAGAAAATGAATTTGCTTATAAAGCTATTCCTTGAACGTTGGTTTTATAACCATATATTTTTATAATAATATTTCAAAGTTCGTCCACTCACTTAGATCGTACAACGGTCTAACCCCTCACTCCCAGTTTCTTTATTTTGTAGGTATACCGGGAGGACGAGCTCGAGAGGACGGATACTAATACAGTCACTAGGGTATGGAGTCCACCAGTTCAAGTCAAAGAGAGTGAGGGTTCAGTCAGAGTCAAGTAAAAGTTATGTATTACGTCTTTGGTTATGTGATAGTCATTTTAAAAGTAAGCGTTATTGAGTACATAATTATTAATGTTGAGTTTGCATATTATGTTATTAAGTTTGGACTACGGTCCCATACATAAGATATTTAAACAGAGAAAAGAGTAGCAGTATTGTTCATGGTTAGAGAGTCAGAGGATCAGGGGACTAGTACAGCCTATTCCCTGCCGGTAGCATCTCTCAGATTGAAGATGTTAAAAGATGGTATCAGAGCATGGTCTAGGGAGTCAGTGACTACAGTGGGCAGAGTGTTGGGGTCTGGTATACGCAGTATGTCTGGGATACCTGTATACGAGGCACTACCTCTCTAGTATCTAATCCTCGAGTATGTCCTCAAGATCCATAGACAGGTTAGTAATTTTTCTCAGACAATTCGAATAGTATTCCTTACGAGAACAACTATACTCTAGATCCAAGTTGAGAATTCTCATGTAGTTATCCTGGCTTATCACCAGAAGTTCAGAAAAATATATGAAACTAAATAATAAGATCTAATAAAATTTACCCAAGAGAGTGGGAAAGGAAAAACTATACGATAGCAAGGAAAAATGCATAGATTTGTAAGCAGCCTAGAATAAAGAGAAGTAAAAAGAAAAAATAAGACAGTGAAGTTCCAAGGATACCCACCCAGGGCAGTAGAAAGAGAATAAAAAAAGCTCGAGCAAGTATTAAAGTGCCTAGAAGATGTAAGATTCATTCACTCCTCAGAAAATTCCTTCAAGCGATCCAATAGCCTTCAGGTACTTCGTATAGATAGTGAGTTCCCCGAGTAACAAGGAAAAGTCAGAAAGATAATAGAAGTAAGAAATCAAGATTAGTCTTAAGAGTTCCAATAGACTGAGATGCCAAAAAGGACGTAGAGAACTCCAGATCCCTAAACTGAGACCCAGGTCCACAAGCAGGCCAATAAAGGTCATAAATAGAAATGATTAGTTACCATATCCCAAGCAATCCGATGGAGACAAGATCCTAAGCTATCTAGATTACAACCACTTAGTGTTACCAGTTAAGAAAGTTGTCCTGACAAAGCCTATATCATACCTACCTTACATGAGAAATAGACTCTACCAGGACACAGAGTACTAGAACAAGGACAACGATAACTATCGAAATGTAAAGGTTTACCTCATCGTTTCCCAGCTTAAGATAAAGGCAACCGTAAGAAGCCCGACGAGAGTTCATCTTAAGAAATGGAAGACCTTGAAAGGTATATCACCGAGAAAAGAATTAAAGAAGTTTTCGAGGATGTAAAGAAGAGAACCCAATATAACCCAAAGATCTAGACAAGTCAGCACAAGGCTTCCAGTACTAGTAGAAGTCCACAAAATATATCAAACTTAGTAGAACCTACAGATCAGCCCAAAGCCAGTAGAAAACCATGGAAGTATAAAAGAATAGACCCGTGAGATTGTAGATATTTATAAGCGAGAAAAGTATCAGTATGGAAAATAGAACAAAGTACCATAGCTGCGACTTATAGCAAGAGCAGAGAGTAGAAATCTAGGAAGTAGTCAGAAGAACGAACCACCACAAGCCTCAGTAGTATGGCATAGAGCCAAGAGATAGGATCTGAAAACAGTAAGAATGAAACAGAAGTGTCAAGAGGATTCAATACGTATAGTGACATGGGTAATGCAGCTTGGAGACAGCAGGATAATTGAAGACTCTAACCAAGCCTGTAAGCATGTATTCATCCCCAATTTAAAGCCTTAGCAAGAAGAAGAACAAAGTAAAGAAGCGTATTTGATAGAATATATGGATTACGAGGTGTCTAGATGGTGGAGCCAATAATTTCAACAAAACATAGATAAAAATCACGGGATGGCAAAATTCTATATAAGATAGAAAAGTTTGAAGTCACAGTAAGTCAAGCCAAATCTAGAAGTCGTCTTAGAATTAGAATCTCTTAGGGGAGTAAAAGCTCAAGGAAGTGAAGGAACTAGACAGAGTGACTCCCAAGAGTATAGCATATGATTCATAAGAGTCTCGTTATATTAAGAAATAAGAACTAGATAAGAGTGGCACTTAAACCAAAAGATTCAGTAGAAGGTGTCTTAAGAAATCTGAGTTGATAGAGTTTTCATGAAAGTAAATATGTAGAGAGTTCAAGGAACTGAGATAAGAAATAAACCTATGCAGCAGAGTAGGCTTCTTAAGGAAGAATAACAAAGAGAGTATAGCGGCACTCAGAGAGAGAAAGTAACGATTTCAGAAGGTTTAACAACAGAGACTAAATAAGAAGGAGTGTAGAGGCAGCACGAGAAAGTTTTTAGAGAACATGACTCCAGAAGAATTTTGTAGAAGAGGTGGTGTGTTCGATAGTTGAAAATGATCAGAAATAAAGTTGGAGAAGGCAAACCATATAGTTTTATTTTTAGCAAGTAGTGCCCCAGTGTGGGGAAAGGCATCAGATATATATATACCCAAGAGTCCTAGGCTCATAAATAAGTAGTATGTGCAATTAGATCACCATAATCAGAAAGGCCTCAGGATAAGTTCCCACCCTCCCAACCCTCGTTAGACAACAGTAACAGAGATGGACCTTCAAGGTTGCCACAAGATACTCCAAGAAGTAAATGAAAGTAGAGTGACCATAACATAAGACCTTCAGATGTAGTTTAAGAACAGAATAAAAGTGAGTGACAACTCTAAGTAAAAGATTCAGGAAAGAAGTTGTTCAGATGGAGCGGTACACAGATAAAGTAGTAGTCAAGTAATGACTGAGATACAAAGGAACCAGTGCTAGACTAAATAGTGGATATGTAAAGGAAGAAGATATCCCTCAGATAAGAAGACAGTGACGTAGACCAATGAAGTTCTCAATATAGAATAGGATAAAGCATGAGACGAAAAGAATACTAAGAAAAAGGTTTGGAAGTGAAGCCGTCAATGTGCAATGATGGTCGGAGAGAATACCTAATAAGCAAAGACAAAAGTGTGTAACAACAAGGTTTCTTAGTATCAGAATAAAACCAAAAATCTCTTACATGTTAGCTCACGTAAACCACATTAAGTACCCAACCATAGTCTAAGTTGACCAAACCACTACGAATTTGGGACGGCTCTAGCCACGAGTATGGTGGTTTGGTAGATTTGTAACATAGTATGGAATTGAAGAGATAAGTTACTGTAAATTTGTAATTAGCATAGCGAGTGGATCCTCAAGGTATGGTATATTTACATGTATTTAAGTAACGACCCTTGACAGTATTAGACTATGGAAAACAAATTGGTATGGAACATTGTAACCATATTTATAGTAGCAATGAAAGAAAAGGTATGAAAAAGAGTATGAACTTTAGCAAGGACCAAATCGCCAGCGTCGATGTTAATAGCAGTGAATGCGGTTTAAGCACCAAGGTGCATGCAATTAAGCCTGAATCGTTAACCAATTGAGGGGGACCACTAGGAAACTACCCAGAAGCAACATTGTCAACCATTGAAGACATGTAAGATGAAGGAAATCAAGAAGAATAATGTAAGGAAACTTGACCCAAATCTTAATTTGTTGGATTTTGAAAGTTTGATGATAAAATAGAGATGTTAGCATGATAAGGGTTGCATATTGTTGTTGGGGTTGGTGCTCAGAGCGCCAATCCGGACTGTATTTATGTCTGATTCATGAATACGAACATCCCCTTATTCCATAATATTACTTGTTTATGGTTGCACCTCTTGTTCTTATATACGTATTCGATCTGATTACGATTAGATTGAAACTAAATGTGGTTTAGTGATATGTATATATTAGACAAAGGCCCGATAATATATAATGCAGTACACAGTTACAAAGTTAGTTTGTAATTGACATTGGGAAGTGTCACTGCTATATGATTATTATCAAACATAGTTCCTGGTCAAGATTTGCTAACACGGGTCGGTTAGTCAAATCCGTTGAGACCAGTACATGTCGTATATCGAGACTTGGTCCGATGGTTTATCCCAATGAACCATGAGTCTATGGAGACTCCTATAGACGTGTAGGTGTTTATAGTGGATAAACACTGAACGGCTCACCGAAGATTCTTAATGGATGGTACACCAACGTCAATAAGAATCTTCTCGGGTGAGTAGTAGCATAATGGTCCTTCGACTTGAGACACCACTGTGGATGTATGAGACATCCTCCACACTTAGATGGCAGTCACGTCACCGATCTATTTAGATCAGACCTCCGCCTGTTCGTTGGGTGTGGATCGATCCTCAGGATATCCTGTGTGTGTCAAGATAGGATCCGTCAGTTCTGTGTACAGAGCATAGGTAGTCCATATATTATTAGCAGTCTGTTAAATCTGTGGCCACAGTATACATCAGAAGTAAGTTCCGAGTGTTATTTAGAGATTGTTAATAGATACGTCGACGAGATAATACCTATAGAGATTTGACGTTTACATCTATATCTCTGGGATTATCCGGATACCTGTGACGGAGGGATTATACGTATGCAATGACCTCGACCTGTATGATTCAGCTAGTTTATCCGTGATCGTCATAATCTACGGGTGGATAGATTATGGACATGAAATTGGATTTCGTGACGGATATACCTGAATCTAGAGAGTCTCAATAATGAAATATACTCGTAGAGCACTAGAGCAACATTACTAAATAATATGATTATTTATAAAGTCGTTTAAAGTTAAACGCAAGATACGTGCTAAAGTGACTAGATAGTCATTTGCTTAATTTTTGTGTATTTACATTTAATACTTGATTAATTTAAATACACATTAATTAATAGTCAAAATGAGTTATTTGACTTATATCCTAAATGAATATATGTTTTTAATATTAATGTAAATATTATACATATATTTAATATATTTGTATTTGATTAATTAATTAATTATTTAATGTTAAATGATTAAATTAATTAAAATATAAATATTTTATTTAGGATATATTAAGTAAATGATGTTAGTTGCTTTTGTTGACTTAGATAAATATCTAATAAAGGTGTTTAGAAGATATTTATGCAAGTTGATGACATTAAAGTGAAATGAAAATTGAAATTACAAAAACTTGGTTTTCATTAGGTGAATTCGGCCAAGGCCTTTATTGTAAAGGTATATATTGATTTTCATTTCATGATACACTAACCTAACACACTTTATCAATAAACTCCATTGAAGGAAGCTAAAGGAAGTTGGTGAAGAAGAAAGGCTAAAAAACATCGAAAGCTTGGATTTTTAGTAAGTTCTTGAACTTACTATTAGTAAGGAATTTGTTCCTTAGGTTCTAGGCTTTAATATATGATATTCTTAGGATGTTTATTCTTTGTTCCTTGTGGTTTTCATTGATGGAAGTTTTGGTGAAGTGTGATGCATGTATGATGAAGAAAGTGGATGACTATTGTAGTGATTAACTTTCTTATAAGGTTTTGGAAACCATGTTGCTAATCTAGAGTTGTTGACCCACTCTTAAATGACCTAGATTTGATCTTGAGTTGTTTCATTGTGTTGAGACTTGGATTGGATGGAAGAATGATGATGAAATAATTGATTTAAAGTATTTGGTCTAATTTGTCCAATTTGTGGAAATTGAAAAATTAGGGTTCATGACCTATTCCAAATTGGGGCTTTTCATATATGTTGAGCATTTGGGTGTGTATATGATGCATGCAAAGTTTCATGTTGATTGGATTTCATTTAGATGAGTTTTGAAGCATGAAATGACCAAATGGTCAAATTGGACACCATTGGGTGCATTCGGCCTTGGTGACTAAATTTGGGGATTTTGTGTCTTTTGGTGTTTTGATGTTTTGAACATGCTAAGTTCATCTTAGAAATGATTTAGAATCATTCAAAATTGATTGATCAATTTCGGACTAAAATGGACAAAATACCAATAGAAGGGTATTTCGGTAAATTCACTTGAATTTGATTCATTTGAATTTTGGTTTCATAATTTGATTATTGGGTAATTAAATAAATATGTTTATTTAATTAATCCAAGAAAAAGTTTTGAAATCGGAAGATACGATCTTCCGCCGCTTCCGCTGCGTTACCGGATTTAGCCCCTAAAACCCCTACAATTGTTGGTTGATAAGTAAAGAAAGTAATTGTTGAAGTTAAGAACCCAAATTTTTAAAGTTTTAAATGGGTAGTTAAATCATGGATAATGAGATTAAATCATTATTTGAAGATGATAATTTGATATAGAATATGTGAATTTGAAGTTCAATAATTTGATTTGTGTAATAATTTTGTTATGGAAGTGTTTGTGGTGTTACTGGTGTAAGATGGACTTTGAAGAAAACAAGCACAGAGTCATGGAAAACCGGTTCGTGTCGTGACAAGCAGAGGCTTGCATCGCGACGCGCACTGGAAAAATGGTAGGATATTTCTGGAATGTTGAGTGTTGCGCCGCACAAGGCTTTGCTTCGCGATACGTGACCCAAAACCATCCCCAATCAGATTTAAACCATCCCAGTTCCACCCTAGCGTGTTAGAGACCACATTTAGGTTCTCGTATCAGTTCGCATACTTATATTGCATCTTATTACAAGCATGATATACCAAGTGACGATATCACATACTTGAATAAAGAAGTTTAGCCTAGTTGCAAACTTGTCTCATGGTTTATATTCTAACCAAATTACCACTTATAGACCATTGCAGGAATTGCAATTGCCTTCGACGAAGTGGTATAGCACCAGCCAGATTCTAATCGGTGAGTGGACACTTTCCTTTTAATTGACTTTCATTTTGTTATTTTTCATATCATACTTATTTGTACGCTTTAGGGAGTTAGATGATTTTTATTACAATTATTTCATGAAAGTTTATGATTTAAGTTATGTTTAAGAAAGAAAAGTTTTCAAATTATGATTTTATGATTTTCGAGGCATGAGGGAAAAACCCACCTCAGTATGTAACTAGATACAGACATGGAATTGACGGATAACATGTGCACATGTAGAGGACTGGGGGAACGGCGATACGTAACGCCCCCAGATCCTAGTTCAGAACTAGGGATGACAGATGCCCCTAGATCTTAGTTTCAAACCTTGAAGGGTAGCATAGATCCGCACCCCCAATTCTAGTTTCAGGGACATGAGTGGCTTGCTTTGGGGGACTGTGATACGTAACGTCCCAAAGTCATTGATTTGTATTTCTGGCTCTGGTTAGGCGTATTGGGGGACGACGATACGTAACGCCCCCATACGTCAGATTTTCAAGGACAAATACCGATTTTCAGAAATAGTTTTTATTTCAGATACAGATATCAGAAAAGATTTTCCGGAAAAGGAAAGTTTTCACAAACAACAGTTTTATAAGAAACTTTCAGAAAAGATAAGTTTTACAGAATGAATTCAGACGAGATTTTCATAAAGAAGCCCAGATTTTTCAGACATAAAAAGAGTTTTTGTATAAAGCTATTCCTTGAACGTTGGTTTTAGAACCAAATATTTTTATAACAGTATTTCAGTTTTCATCCACTCACTTAGATCGTACAACGATCTAACCCCCCACTCCCAGTTTCTTTATTTTACAGGTATACCCGGAGGATGAGTTCAAGAGGACGGATACTGATACAGTCACTAGGGTATGGAGTAGGGGTGGCAAAACGAATCAACGAATCGAATTTGTATCGAATCATAAACGAATCGAATCAAAATGTGATGGATTCGTATTCGATTCGTTTATTAAACGAATCCTAATATCAGGATTCGTATTCGATTCGTTTATTAAACGAATCGAATACGAATATTCGTTTATTCGTTTAGTCAATTATATTATTTAATAAAATAATTTACCACACTTGATTTAAATTAATTCTTCATAAATATATACATATGAAATATGTAATTAATATATTTACTAAAATATCTCACCAAATATCGAAAATATTACGTTTTCTATGATAATTAGTTATAATTTCTCGAATCTTAATTAAAAATTAACAAGAACTAGTAAATAAAAATAATAAAACGAATCCTAAACGAATAAACGAATCCATGAGCTTAAATTCGTATTCGATTCGTTTAATAAACGAATCGAATCGAATTGACCCATTTATTAAACGAATCCATTTTTTCAAACCCGTATTCGCTTTAAAGCGAATCGAATCGAACGAATAAATGAATCCTGACCCAAATTGCCACCCCTAGTATGGAGTCCACCAGTTCAAGTTAGAGAGAGTGAGAGTCCAGTCAAAGTCAAGTAAAAGTTATGTATTAAGTCTTTGGTTATGTGATAGTCATTGTAAAAGTAAGCGTTATTAAGTACACAATTATTAATGTTGAGTTTGCATATTATGTTATTAATCTTGGGCTACGGTCCCATACATAAGATATTTAAACAGAGAAAAAAGTAGCAGTATTGTTCATGGTTAGAGAGTCAGAGGCTCAGGCGAATAGTACATCATATTCCATGCCGCTAGCATCTCTCGGATTGAAGATGTTACAACCAAGAACAGTAGTGATATATTAATATGGAGGAGTAACATGAGCCTTAAATGACATTTAAAATTAGTGTTATTATAGCAAAAAAATAAGGGTAAAAGAAATGATTCAGTTCGAATGGTCGTGGATATGCCCCTATTAGCATAAACATATTGAATTCAATAAGTACTTTACAAGTTAAGTACATGTACCAATTCGAAGGAAACCTAAGCTCAGATCATGATGAATTGAGTATTTCTACTACACCCTGCAAGACATTATATAGTATGAAACAAGAAATAGATAGAATTTTATGAAGGATACCATTCATTAAGAAGTCTGGAGATATGGCACAAACCCCCAGAGCTGAGCATTTATTTACAAGAATCAAATGAAGTATATCGAGGTAAGAGATTCCCAAAAGTCTCAGTATAAAGTTCTTGAGCAAAATAGTAGAAAGAAAGTAAAGGGAAATAAGAGCAGCAGAGGTCAGACACCTTCAAACCAAATTAAGCCTAAACAGTTTAGCATCAGAAGGGATTCGATGACGAATCCTATTTAAGGGGGGAGAATTTATATTGACGGGTAATCTCGATGACCGATGATCTCGACTACTGTTTCATTCTAAGACAAATATCACATAATATAAATTATGTTTGAACACTTATACACTCATGAAATTACTTGGGAGACAATCGGTAAATTTTTCGAGATTCTGATACGAGATGGTACGATGTTCTACTCCGAATAGCTCATGGTATTTTCACCATAACTTTCTCGTATAAATTTTGATTTTTATGAATTTTATATCATCGGAAAGATAAGACCGATACCTATAACTTCCGCGTTGAATATTTTCCTAAATTCAAATCAAAAAAAGGTTAAAAATCGATATTTATATAACTACTATAGTGATTTCGGGACTAGAATTGGATGATGTGGCCTCACCCTAGCCACTCATTTGCAAAAAAAGATCATTCTTATGCCCTATAAAAGGAACACTATTCATACATCTCCCTCCTCAAGCAAAAAAACGTGAGAAGTTTTCCCATCTCCTAGAAAAACAAATCATTTTCTTTCTTCAATTTTTCATCATTTTGGAATAGCAAGTGATGGTGCCAAGATTCCCTTCATGCAAAGTAAGCTCTCTATCTTATTTCCCTCCTCTAATTTCAGTTTTGAGATTGATTTTCGGGATCCCCAAATTCGTATCTTATGAACCCTAGGATTTTGAATTACTTAATTAGCTTTGATTGAGTTGTTAGCATGCTTGATTGTATATTTTTTGATAATATAAGAATGCAATTATGCATTTCATGTGAAGGGATAGCCAGATGTGTCATTATTTTTTAAAAATATGGGTTGTGGTTACTTTGATAGAGGTTGATAATGTAGTGTGATATGAATGATGTGTGTTGAGAGAAGAATTTGAGTTGGTGTGAAACTTTTAATGGTTTTAGTATCTATGCTTTGATTTATAGTATATAAAAGGTTGGGGATTGAGGTTGGCCCTTGCTTATGAATATTGAAGTTTAAGAGGTTTACCTATGTTATGTTTTAGAGTGAGGGTGAAGATTGCTTTGAGTTTTATTTTGAGAAAGTTGGAGATAGGCCCTGATTTTAGGCCAGCGTCACGACGCTAGACTCCCAGTGTTGCGACGCGTCACAGACAAAATCACATTGATTCAGTCATGGTTAAGTGGGCGTCGCGACACCTAGCACCCAGCGACGCAATGCGAAGTAAACAGAGGCTCTGCCTCAGTTCTGAACCAGTGCGCATCGCGATGCGTAATGTCCGGCGTCGTGTCGCAAGACCAAATTCCAAAATCAGATTTAACCCTTCCAGTTATAACATAAGATGTTAAAGACCACCCTTAGAATTTCGTATCATCTCATATACACATAATTTATCATGTCACAAACGTAGCAAATCATATAGCGTTGATAATTTCGAATTACGTTCCATGATTCATATTCTAATTTAGTTACCTATAAAGGTTATCGCAGGAAACACAAATTCTTTTGGCGAAATGAAGTTATGCTAACGGAACTCTAAATCAGTGAGTGGACACTCTTTTTCTAAGTTGATTTTTCTTTGTATTGTTTCAAGTACAGACTTACTTTTATTCACATAAGGCGTTAGCCAGAATTTTATTACAGATGCTTATCAGATAATGATGTATTAGAAGGATTGATTTTAAAAGCATGAGATTTGAGTTTTTTGGAGGCATGGGGGAAAAACCTATATGGGTTTTAGTGCGGGAGCAGCGGAAGCGCGCGGTTCGGGCGAAATCGTAACTTTAAAAACTTTTAAAATTACCAAATAAATTATTCAATATCCAATTTGAATAATTCATTCATATTTCACCTAAACATATTTATTCGATATCAAATAATAACATAAATAGGTTAGAAACATCACGAAACTTTTACGAAAATATTTTTCCACAAAATGGCATAAAATGCATTTTTATCCGAATCGACCAAGAAATACACATGAGGGCTGCCCAGGTCAGCTCCAATAGTACTTGGGCGGTTCAAGGGCTTCCCGAATAGTGATCAATTCACTGTTTGGACAGCGGACACCCGATAAGCCCAAAACTCACCCGGTAATGTCATTTTTCGATGTTTTTGTATATTTCAACTCCGAAATAATTTCCGGAAATTGTTCCAATGCCTAAAAAACATCCAATATATTTATATAACATACGTTTCATCACTAAAATCACAGAATTTCCAGATCTGATTTGTTAACTAAAAATATCATTTTTCATGCTTTATATCCAATTTTCTCAACATTAATCATATTAAACTTACACCAACCAAAGTCACCACAAATAAGGAACTCAAGAAAAATTCTAGGAGTTACAAGAGTGGTAATAACACTCTAGAATGGCAACAAGTCATCAAATGACAAAATTATACTAATATTACACTAATATTATCCAATCTAACTTCACACATGCATCAAGCCTCCAAATCCATCCTCCAAATCAAAAAGCCACAAAATATAAGAAAAGAAGAAATCCTAGAACTATTCTAGATGTTCAAGAACATGAAACAACTTTTCTAAGTTTAAGATTATTGAAGATTACCTTGAAATCTCCTAATTTCCTTAAACTTCCTTTTTGATTTCTTCACTTTCTTCCCTTGTTTCTTCAAACAAAATTTGGGAGCTTTAATCTATGGAGGTTTCGGCCATTGAAGGAATTATGAAAGAAAAAAAAATTTCACTTTAAATAAAAGTCAAAATCGACTTAGGGAGGGGCAATTTGGTCATTTGTACAATTTAATCTAATTAAAAAATAATAAACTTTTAAGTAAACAAATCTAATTTGTAAACTTTAAGCTTTATAAAATCATGCCACATGTAACCAATAATAATCAAACATATTGCATAACATTTATATAATATTGAAATAATTTAATTATCTAGATATTTAACATTTAAACATCTAAATATTAATGCGATTATTATTATATATGTATTTTTATTTATATTAAATAACAAATACTTATATTAATGGCATGTGTCAAAGTCTCATTTGATAATTAATTAATATGTATCAAATCAAATCTTGTATCTAATACAAATACACATTAATTATTAATTGACCGAAATGCCCCTAATGTATGTATTTTCGTTTAACCGTTTAAACGAGTCGAATTAACTCATTTAATCCAATGAAGTATTACGAATAATCTATATTATTCATAACGCGTTGTCCAATTGCTCAACGAGTACACTTCATATTGTAGGACTCTCTAAGTTTAGGTTTATCCGTCACGAATTTCAATTTCGTGTCCATAATTCACCCACTCATGAATTATGACGACCACAGATAATCTCGTTAAACTATGCAAGTTGAGGTCATTGCATACGTATAATCCATGCGTCACAGGCTATCAATATTATACCGGGGATATAGATAAGAATGTCAAATCCATATGGTATAATATAGTCGACTTTTAAATTTATGATCTCTAAATAACACTCGGAACTCACTTCTGAAGTATATCACGGCCATGGATTTACTAGATCATAAATACATACCTGATACATATACCATGTACACAGGACTGACGGATTCTATCTGATACTCATAGGATATCATGAGCATCAGTCCACACCCAACGACCAGGTGGAGGTCTGATCTAAATAGATCGGTGACGTGACTACCATCAAAGTGTGGAGGATATCTCATATATCCACAGTGGTATCTCAAGTCGAAGAATCACTATGCTACTCGACTCGAGAAGATTCATATTGACGTTGGTGTACCATCTATTAGGAAATCTTAAGTGAGTCGTTCAATGTTTATCAAATAAATACCTACATGTCTATATGAGTTTCCCAAGACTCATGGTTCATTGGGATAAACCATTGGACCAAGTCTCGATATATGACATGTACTGGTCTCATCAGATTTTACTAACCGACCCGTGCTAGTAAATCTTGACCAGAAACTTTATTTGATAATATACTTCTAGTGGTGACACTTCCCAATGTCAATTACAAACTACTTTGTAACTGCGCACTACATAATATATTATCGGGTCTTTGTCTAATATATACATATCACTAAACCATATTTAGTTTCAATCTAATTGTAATTATATCGAATATGTATATAAAAGCAAGAGGTGCTACCATTAAGTAAGTAATATTATGGAAAATATAATTATTTTTATTCATGAATCAGACATAAATACGATCCGGATTGGCACTCCGAGCACCAACCCTAACAAAACCCACCTCAGTATGTAACTTATGGAATTGACGGATGACATGTGCACATGTAGAGGACCGGGGGGATGGCGATACATAACGCCCCCAGATCCTAGTTCAGGACTAGGGATGACAAATGCCCTTAGATCCTAGATTCAAAGCTTGGAGGGTAGCATAGATCCGCACCCCAGCTCTAGTTCAGTGGCTTGGGGGACGGCGACACGTAACGCCCCAAGACCACTAGTTTTCAGGAATATGTAGTGGCATGCTTTAGGGGACGACGATACGTAACGCCCCAAAGTCATGGATTTACACTCCTTGCTCTAATTAGGTGTACGGGGAGACAGTGATACGTAATGCCCCCATACGTCAGGTTTTTAGAAACAGATATCAGTTTTCTGAAACAGTTTTCAGATACAGATTTTAGAGATAGTTTCCAGATATAAGTTTTCTAAAAAGGAAAGTTTTTAGAAACAGTAGATTTATAAGAGACTTTCAGAAAAGATAAGTTTTACAAAACAGTTTTCTGACAAGATTTTTAGAAAAAGAGTTTAGAGTTTTCAGACAAGAAAATAGTTTTCATATAAGATTGTTTCCTGAGAGGACTTTGGTTTTAGAACCAAGTATTTTTCATGATAGTATTTCAGTTTTCATTTTAGATCGTCCACTCACTTAGATCGTTCAAATGGTCTACCCCCCCACTCTCAGTTTCTTTATTTTGTAGGACTACTCGGATGACAAGCTCAGGAGGATGGATACCGATGCCAGTCACTAGGGTATGGAGTCCACCAAGTCAAGTCATAGAGAGAGAGCCCAGTTAGAGTCAGAGTAAATTCATGTATCAGTCATTAGTATTATGTTGGTCGTTGTATAAAGTTAAAATGTAAATTAATAAAGTTATAAGCGAGTGTTATTGAGTATACAGTTATTAATGTTGAACTTGCATATCACATTGTCAAGTTTGGGTAATAGTCCCATAGATAAGATTTTGGATTGAGAGAGAGTGACAGTGTTGTTCACAGTTAGAAAGTCAGTGGCTCAGGGGGATAGTACGGCCTATTCCCTGCCAGTAGCATCTCCCAGATCGGGGATGTTACAAATATTAGCCTAAGTAAAGTTTTTATGGGAGAAGTTTTGGAAGTTCTCTACAACAACAATGAGAAGAAGATTGGATCTTCATATCAAGCTTTCTAGCTTTGGAAGTGCTTTTTAACAACAATGAGAAGAATATTGGATCTTCAAATCAAGCTTGCTAGCTTTGTAAGTTGTCTACAATATTTCAACAAGGAGAAAAAATTGGATCTTGGAATCAAGCTTACTAGGTAAGTTTGATCTTCTCTAAAGTTATGTTTTCATTAGTGAGTTGTTATCATTAATGAAACAGATAGTGATGTATTATGTATTTGATACATAATAACATAGCTTGATATTGAAATTAGGCTATTGAATTGTGTATGGATGCTTTGGAAGCATAGACATAATATGCTTGTGATTGGGTCAAAATGTTCATGTTGGACATGGAATATAAAATTAGAGTTTTAACTCTAAATGATAGCTTGGAGCTATGGCTACCATTCTAGAATCATTTGACCACATTTGAGTGACCTAGAATTGTTCATGACTCACTTTATTGTGGGATTCTATTTTGTTTTATGTTTTGATTCAAAGAAATACATATATGTATTTAGAATACATGTATGTTTGTTGTATAACATGTGTTGATGTAAAAATTGGTTTTTGCATGTATTGAATTTTTTGGAAAAACTTGGAAGTGTTTTGGATTAGATTCAAGGCAAATTAGCTCACTGTCAATATTTTACACACGGCAGTGTCACGACTCTTATCTCCAGCATCGCGACACTCACCTCTCAGAGCTATGAGCGTCGCGATGCTCACCCTAGCGCGTCACGATGTTGAGCATTCACAGATTGGGCGTTACGACTCTGAAGCCTGTGCGTCGTAACACGCCGAGAGTTTTTGGCAATGAGGGTTGAAACTTTATTTTCTCCACTCCGGAGTTTCCAGACTTCGATTTGGTCCCAATTTTTTCCTATGGACTCGTAACGGAAAGACCTACTTCCGCTACGCGGACATCGATCCGACCCTAGGGGTTCCACAACTTTCCCAACAGTAATGACATTTTTTAAAAGTTATATGATGAAATGAATTTAGTTTTGCAAATCTTTCTATCTCTTAGCATGTTTAAATCCTTAAGTCAATTCTTTAACTTTGGAATCACTAGCAGAATGTTATCCACAAATGCACACTAAAATTTACACTTAGAATTGCAAAACACTTAGAAAAAATTTATGTTGTCACAACCTATAAATATGGTCAAAACACTTAACATTTATTTGACCATTTTCCAAGATTAAGACTAAGGCAACATTAGGTTAAGGAGATGACGCAAACAAAAAATAAAGAAAAAGAGAAAACCAAGAGAAAAAAAAGGAAGCAAAGAAAGGAAAAAAAAATAAAAAGAAGAGAGAAAAAAGGAATTGCAAAAGGAGGAAAGAGGATAGTGGAAAATGACAAAAAAAAGAGAAAAGAGAAAAAGATGGTGAATCTCATGAAAACCTACTCTTCGGTTTGGTATGTTTAGTAACCATGAGTATCGTGAACCCCACGACTACTTTTGCGTCAAATGATAACTCAAATATCGAGTAAGCAAAGTAACTTAAGTTGGTGAAATTGTTGAGTAACTAGGGGCTCGTATCACAAATGTGCAGTTTTTGCGTCAAAAGGTAATTTGACGACTTAAGGAAGCCATAGACAAAGACAAACCCTACAAATTCTAAAATTCTATTAATCCTTGACTAGGTGTTGATTACCTTGACCAAGGAAAAGATAAAAAATAAATTAAGGTACCATTACTAGTCTACACTTAGCGTCAGCATAAACCGATCAAGGTAGCGCGTAATTCTTGGTAAAAGAACCACACACATACTTGGATAAGCATTTGAAAGATGAAACCTTAGTTTAGATTGAATTATGAATTTGAACAATGCTCAAATTTTGAAAGAGATTGAGTTTTAAGAAAAGTATTTTAGAACATAAGAAGAATCGTTACATGATAAAAAAAAGTTGGAAGGCAAAGTCGATGATTAAAGGGAACCCTGAGGGATAGCCTGAGCAGAAAATGAGATGAGGTCTAACAATACCTCTACAGAAGAAAGCATTGCGACCTTCTACAGGCCGATGAATAGGCAATCATATAGAGATCATTTGCATACATGCATACACGCACACATGCATATACGCACACATGCATAAGTACATATAGCATTTCTTTTACAAGAAAATTAGGTAAAGAAAACCTCTAAGAAATAGAGCAAGAATATTCAGTTGAAGTCAAGAGTTGAAGCCAATAAGACACGAAACACCTGACTGTCAAAAGGACAAGACATGAGGGCAACGCTCACATGAATATAGCAACTAAGGGCGAGACCCGCCGAGATGTAATAGTTGGAGTTGAAGATTTGGAACATCGACAGGAGTTGAAGACCAACATATCATAAGACATTGGAATAAGATGTAATCAAGTGTTGAAGCCTGCAAACAACGGAGCACCCGAAAAGCTAGAAAATCGAGATATAAGGGTGATACCCGCTTTGAAGGGAAAACTGGGGGAGAGGTCCACCTAAAAGCGGATACTGAGGGCGAATCTCATTTACAAGAAGATACAGATATCAAGGTGTTTCAAACCTAAAGCATCAGGAATAAAACAGACAATGAATAACTCTGAGAATGAGCTAGAATGAAGACACAAGATCGAGGCATCTCCAAATGATCTAGGCATCGGAGGATCAATGATCCCATAACTATCATAATAGAGATCGAGGCATCGGAGGATTGAGGATTCAACAATTATCACACAAATAGATCAAGCCATCCCACACCATATCAATGCATTAGAGCACCGACGGTCCAAACCATTATTGCGGAAGAGATCGAGGCATCGGGGGATCGAAAATCCAACAAATATCATATCGGAGATTGAGGCATCGCACTACCAATCGAGGCATCGGATGACTGAGGGTCCAAACCACTATCGACGAAGAGATCGAGGCATCTCACAATCGATCAAGACATCGGAGGATCGGGGATCCAATAATTATCACAGTAGAAATCAGGACAATTCATAAACTGATCGAGGCATTGGAGGACCGAGGGTCCAACAACCATGACAGCAGAGATCGAGGCATATCTCAACTCTCACAAGCCACCGAGGGGTCTGAATGCCCATTTTCATTTCAACTCTCATAGCCACCGAGGAGTCCAAGAGCCCATTTTCACCTCAACCGATCTGGTCATTGAGGGCTCGAGTGCCTATCGTCAACTTCACACCGATCAAAGCATCGGCGGCCTTCAGGTCTATCAATTATTAGAGTTAGGAGTGAAGTCTGGAGATATCGAAGCATATTAACACCAATCAAAATATCGACGACCTGCGAGTCTATCAACTACTAGAGCTGGGAATGAAACCTGACGAGATCGAATTATCTCAATACCAATAGAAGTATTGATGGCCTACGAGTCTATCATTTATTAGAGCTGGTAATGAAGCCAGGAGAGATCGAAACATCTCAACACCGATCGATGTATCGGTGGCCTGCACGTCTATCAACTACTAGGGCTGGGAATGAAGCCTGGTGAGACCGAAGCATTTCAATACTGACTGAGGCATCGGAGGCCTGCAGGTCTATCAACTATTGAATCTGGGAATGAAGCCTGACGAGATCGAAGCATCTCAACACCATATGAGGCTTTTAAAAGGCTCGAGGGCCTACTTATCAACAAAACCAACAGCTACCATAGGTAAGTCTGGCAATACCTGATGAACCAAGTAAGTGAAAATACATGCATGACTTTGATAGGCATGTCACTGACAATAAACTCACTTGGAATCGAGATCAAGAAAACCCCAAGTATTATTTCTTAAGCCCCAATAACCTTAATCAATGATTTTGTAAGAACAAACTCCATCAAAGATCAGCCCTAAACCACCATAAAACCTTGCCCATGATAACTTAAAAACATGAAATCAGTGTGTTTTGCTAGCAATGGAGACACCACTAATCTTGCTAAACTTAGATAAGTCGATTTAAACTTGAAAAGGGGAATCCCTCTCTCACAAGAAATTTGGCCATAGCCAAAAGCATTAAAGCTTGAGTGTTTTTCTTTCAAAGTTGTGAATGATGTTAAGGAAGAAGAAAAAAAATTTTAAATAGGTTACAAAGAGAAACCCTAAAGGCATTAAGACAAAAATGCCCATAAAGGGCGAAATTACAAAAAGGCCAAAATCTTCAAGTCTTCAAAGGCTTGTAAAGCTTCATTCAGAACTGATTTGGGCCAAGTGAAGTAGCTTAGGACCATATCCATTGAAGCCCACATGTCTCTCTAGTGTGGCTCTGATTTGTTTGTTGCGGTTGATGGGGTTTTAAGGGGGAATATCGGTAACGAAGCGGAATAGTGGAAAATCAAAATTTTCCGATTTCAAAATTTTTTCTTGGATCAATTAAATAAACTTATTTATTTAATTATCCAATTATGAAATTCTGAAAAATTACACAAGAGATCAAATTTCTTGGTAATTACCGAATTGCCCCAAAACTTTGTAAATTGATTATTTTAGCCCAAATATTATCAAATATAATTTTGGATGATTCTAAATCATTTCTAAATTTTTTTTCAACGCATCTAATGCATCAAAATCAGATTTCACACAAATCCCCAATTTTAAGTCTAATGCCGTGAGCCACCCAAAATTTTCAATTAATTACAATTTGGTCCCTTTAGTTTAAAACATGCCAAGATCAAATCCAATCAACCTAAAATTTTACATGCATCATATTCATACCATAATACATCACATATATGAAAATCCCTAAATTTGGAGAGGGTTATGAACCCTAATTTTTCAATTTCATCAAATTGAGTAATTTTACCAAATCTTTAAAATCCAACACTTTAATCCATTCAATACTTCACCAATCTAGCCTCACCACTTTGAAACAACTCTAGAAAAATTCTAGGTCACCAAGGAGTGGTTTACCAACTCTAGAATGACAACTTGATTTTCTAAAAATCAAAAGTGAAGCTTTGAAACCATTTCAAGCTTACTTACATGCATCAATCTTTCATTCAAGATCACAACCATAAAAACACAAACTATAAGAGTAGAGATAACATCAAAGCATCACAAAATGAAGCTAAGCATGTTAGAAACATATTTCATGTTGAAGACTTTGAAGAAAAACTTACAAAAACATGATTTTTCCAAGCTTTCTTCTTTAGGCCTTCAAGTTTTTCTCTCATCTTCTTTTATGTTTTATTTGGTATCTAATGAACTTTTTAAACCCTAAAAATGAAACAAAACAATATATACTTCACAAAAATAGCCCTTGGCCGAAATTGGAAGCAAAATAAATAAAAATATCTAGATATTTTTACTTTGTTTCATTTAAAGCTTTAATCAACTTGCATTTGCTTTTTATCATTACACTTTAATGATTCCAAACAAGTCAACAATGGCAACTAAAGCATTTCCAAAAATATCACAAACTTAGGATATTTATATTTTTAATTAATTTAATTATTTAACAATTAAATAATTAAATAATTATTTAAATACAAATATTTTAAATATATGTATAATATTTACTTTAAATATCCAAATACATATATATTTATGATATATGTCAAATATCACAATTTGACATTTAATTAATGTGTATTTAACAAAATCTACCATTAAGTACAAATACACAATAATTAAGAAATGACTATTAGGTCCCTTCACATGTATTTTTCGTTTAACCTTTAAACGACTTATAAATAATCAGTATTATTCATAAATGTTGCCCTAGTGCTCTACGAGTATATTTCATTAGTGAGACTCTCTAGATTCAGGTATATCCGTCACAAAATCCTATTTCGTGTCCATAACTTACCCACCCGTAAATTATGACGACCACGGATAAACTAGCTGAATCATACAGATTGAGATCATTGCATACGTATAATCCCTCTGTCACAGGTATCCGGATAATCCCAGAGATATAGATGTAAACGTCAAATCTCTATAGGTATTATCATGTCGACGTATTTATTAGCAATCTATAAATAACATTCGGAACTGATTTCCAAAGTATACTATGGCCATAGATTCAACTGATTGCTAATCACATATGGACTACCTATGCTCTGTACACAGAACTGACAGATCCTATCTTGACCCACATAGGATATCCCTAGGATCGGTCCACACCCAATGAACAGGCGAAGGTCTGATCTAAATAGATCGGTGACGTGACTGCCATCTAAGTGTGAATGATATCTCATACATCCACAGTGGTATCTCAAATCGAATGACCATTATGCTACTAAACCCGAGAATATTCTTATTGACGTTGGTGTACCATCAATTCAGAATCTTTGATGAGTCGTTCAGTGTTTATCCACTATAAACACTTACACGTCTATACGAGTCTCCCCAGACTCATGGTTCATTGGGATAAACCATCGGACCAAGTCTCGATATACGACATGTACTGGTCTCAACAGATTTGACTAACCGACCTGTGTTAGTGAATCTTGACCAGGAACTATATTTGATAATATACATTTAGCAGTGACACTTCCCAATGTCAATTACAAACTACCTTTGTAACTGTGTACTGCATTATATATTATCGGGCCTTTGTCTAATATATACATATCATTAAACCATATTTAGTTTCAATCTAATCGTAATCAGATCGAATACGTATATAAAAACAAGAGGTGCAACCATAAATAAGTAATATTATGGAAAAGAGGATGTTCGTATTCATGAATCAGACATAAATACGGTCCGGATTGGCGCTCTGAGCACCAACCCCAACAGCGGTCGGCCATAAAATTTTGAACTAATCACGTCATTGCTTCCCTGATCCCTTTGGCATTTTATCTTGTGATTGGCCCTTCTAGTACTTACAATGTCTCCATTATGTTATTGGTCGTGTCCTTTGATTCTCCATGTGTGGCTTAGATCATGTCAGTCACTTTCACACACTGCACAAGCCTGCCAAAGTATGGGTGACTGTAGACATTGTATTTTTATAACCTGATGATGAGTCTCATGTATGAACACTTATTTGAAAGATTAGGGGGATTGTAAGGTTTAAATGTTGGCGGATATAAATCCTTGAGTTTGATCGGACATAACCATCACCTCCGATCGGATACACCTTCACATCCAGCCGGACATGCGTCACATTTCCAGTTTTGCAGAATGACTCATTCTCCTTCCTTCTTAGCCAATTTCCATAAAACCAAATTCTTTTCTTCTTTAATATTTTCCCCAACTATCTTTTCCCTTATTACCACCTTCTATAATTATCAATTTCCTTTTTTAAAGGAGATTGTTTCCTTATTAAATTAAGAAACCATCATTATAAAAGAAAAACTTTACACAAACCAATGAGACTCTTCTGGATCTGAATTTTGGAAGTTTATAATTGATACATAGGCCAAAAAAAGAAAAACATCACACATAACAGCAATTCAAAAACTCACAAACCACCTTAAATCTCTTTAGTAGGAAAAAAGCTAACAACCAACCAAAATTCTCAAACGTGTTTTCGGAGCCGATATACACCTAAGGTAAGACTTGAGGTCCCTTATCACTTAATTCTGCATGTACTGTTTTGACACAGTATCTCTAGCTAGACATATTGTATGTCCAGCCGGACATACACAAGTCATAAATTAAATCCGACTGTATATAAGGCCACATCCAGCAATATGTTTTCTAATGGTATATAGAATGGAAACCCATACATAAATTCCGTAACCGAATTCGAACGGACAGTAGTGCGGTATGTACTTGAGATACAACTCCACGTACCAAGGGAATAATAGCCTGTTCATTTCCCTTATCTACACATGTCTTTTTTATTATTATTATTTAGCATGATTATTACCTTGTTTTTTTGTTTTCCCATGTTCTTTATGTTTTTTTCTCATTATTGCATACACTTTATGATTATGGATTACACTGCACATCCGGTCGGATTCCCAATAAGTCCGTCCGGACATATATATTAAAAACATATTCGGCCGACATGCCCATGTCTGTCCATCCATAACTAATTTCATTATTTTTATATTATCAGTTGTTCTACTTTCTTGATATTACTCATTGCTCTTATTTTTATGTCTGTGTTTTTATTTCCTTTTCAATTATTTTGCATGATATTTTCATTAAAATACATAGTAGTATCTCTCTTCAAACCTTGATATTATACTGGTATAAGTAAAGGGCCATTTCGAACCCAACGGGTTTAAGGTCGACCTTGCGAGGGGTGTAGTATGACATTAAATCATTCCTAGTGTCTTATACTGGGTGGGGACTCTTTAATTCTCCGATTATCCCCATGTGAGCTAATTATACTCTCAACGAGCTACGAGCTCAACAGTGTCGTGGTCGCCGACGTCATAGGCATAGCAGGAAATCCTTCTTCGCTCCTACACATTTCTTTGAATTTCCTTCTTGAATTTTCCATTGAAATAGTACACTAAGCGTTGCACCTCTAGTTGGAATACTAGAACTCATTTACGAACAAATCGCTCTCATTTTGAGAACAAAGAAAATATTTTTTCTTTCTTGGATGTTGAAGTCTTAAATTATGGATCAAAGAAATAAATTTTCTTTGATTTAATCTTAGAGAAAACTTTAAACAACCAAAGTGAGAGAGAGAGAGAGAGAATTTCGGCCAAAGGAGAAGGATAATGCCTTGGCCAAATTTTTCATCCTTTTATAGACAAAATATTACTTTAATTATATCTCAATACAACAAAGACAATCCAAGATCTCTCCAAATCAAATTTGGTCTCTTTAAGTTTCTTTCCCAATTAAATCTAGAAAACTTAATTAAATAATAATTTCTTATTAAATAAAACTTCTCTATTTAATATATATTATGACTCTAATTAATTATGGTGATAACCCACTAAATTAAGGCCCAACATATTAAATATTATTTTGGCCCAATAAATTTTAACTTACTAAATTTAATTAATAATTAATCTAAATTATATTTAATTTAATTTAATTTAATTAATATAAATATCAAATATTTATTTAAATAATTAAATCTAAATTTATATTTCGAATTTATTAATTAGATTAATATTTCTGAAATATTTTGATTGTCATAATCTTATTTTAATTGAAAATCTAATTTTCATATTAATTGCCAAAATAATCATTTATTAACTTTTAATAAACATCCTTCAATTTGTAACATAGATGAGAACTATATTTGTGCGACTGTCCCAGGTTCATTATCTAGTAGTAGTGAAATGATAGTAATTCTTTAATATTTCATCTCTATGATATTCCACAGACCATGGGTAAACGTCTAGTAGCATGGCATGGCCCGGCCCCTAGAAAATGAATAAAATTGGAAAATATATGAATCGGTTACAATACACTTCAAGCATGTCATCTCATTCATTCTGATGTTTATGTTCCTTGTCGAGTATGGGATCATAATCAGGTCAAATCCTTACTACTCGATATATTTCAAAACTCGACCTCGGGGATTTGATATCTCTAAGATATCGAGTGCTTTGACCAAAAGACTTGTATTCATAATTTTGAGTTTCCTTGAAACATCTCTAACTTCTATAATAAAAGTTATCTGATCCCATCTTGGAGCAAACATAACTTCGTAAGATATTAGCTCAATACCATCTAGCATTTATTCAAAAGACATGGCTAGCCTAATGATGATATACTAGTGAACCATGAGTACTATCGTACAAGTCAGCATGTGATCTTAGGGTAGATGATTGTAGGCACTGCATTTTTGCACATAAGTCCCTATGATGAGTCCCATTTGGAGACACTACCTTTTAAGTCACGGAGGTCACGGAAAACGGACATCGGAAGGGGAAATTCAGAATAAACAAGGTTCACTGTTTTCGTTCGTGCTGCGTTCGTGTATACGTTCGAACTCCAAACAGATTGAGGGCGTTCGTGCCGCGTTCGAAGAGGCGTTCGAACGGTGTCGGTAATTCTGGTTTTGCTGCTAGCCTCACATTAAGCCCAATTCGCCCAAGCCTTGGCTCACAGGCCCAAGCCCACTTAAAACACATATTTAACACATGGTGAAATCAAAACAAATCTAAAAATCACATACCAAATTGAAATAAACATTAAAATCAATCAAATATTTTAATTCATTAATTAAGATATTCACCCACCAATTACACAAGATTCCTTCCTATCTAAACTAAATTAAAAAGATGTCATGCCTAATTAAAATCAATTATAACAAATTAAATATTTTGACTTCCTAATTCAACCAAATTTGTCCCCCCTCAATCTTTGACTTTCCTTGCTCAACACAAAATCAAATTCATTCCTTGTGAGACAAGGTGAAGCCATAGCCTTTCTCTATATAAACAACCCCTAACCAAGACATGCAGTCTCCTAGCTCATTCATACAAAAAAAGCACATTCACAAACCGATCAGCCCTACATGTCCATAAGCCTCACAAATCCGCACATGCCACACAGCCCTTCAACGCCATAAACACAACACAATTAACAAACTGCCTCACCTTCGCCCCTTCAACACACTACCCCCACTTTGTCAGCCACACAGCAGCCCCTAAAACACACATAAAACAGCCCCCGAACCACACCATAACACACCAACAAAAATCACACCCAAAACAGTAGCCAAAACACCCCAAAAACAGTAACTAAGATACACCAGAAAAGCGGCAGCAAATCGGAGTCAGAAGCAGCAGCAAAAGATGGAGAACGACGACCCAAAACAGTAAGACAACGAACAAGAGCAGTGAACCAGTGAACCGGAAGAGTTGCGGAGCATCCACCCTTCCGACGACCGTATATCGTACTACCGAGAGACGACATAAAAGGTTAGACCTGAGGGCACCTTGTATTTATTATCTTTCATTTGTCTTTTACTTATTCTAATATATTTTTTATTGCATGAGAGTCGTTTTGTTGAGGCATGATGTGAATTCCGGATAAACGGAATGCATGTTCTCTTTTGTGGTATATCGGATGGAAACCCGGACGTAAATTCGGTAGCCGAATCTGAATGGACGGTACTACGGTCTGCACTCGGGATACAAATCCACGTACCACCTGAGAGATACATATATTCCGTTTCATCCAAAGTTGTATTTGAGCATGATGTAGTTAGTACGTTATTTATTTATTTAGCCTGATTAGGCCTAGTGCGTTATTTATTCTTAAGCATGATTTAGTCCTTAGTATGTTAATCTTTATGCATGATTTAGATATCCATTTGATTAGATATGTCGTTGTTGTGATCCTGTTTGAATGCGGTACCTAAAACCATATGAATATATGCAATCTGCCAGTTCCCGTTCAAACTCGTCATCGAACGCAACTCGAACGCGAACCTTCTGTTTACCGTTTGAACGCGTTATCAAACGCTACTCGAACGCGCATGTATTTTGTATCATCAGGTCTGGCCCCGTTCGAACGCGTTATCAAACACTACACGAACGTGAACCTTCTGTTTACCGTTCGAACGCGTTTACGAACGCTACACGAACGTGCACATACTGAACTGAGTTTGTCTCATCATATTTCATGCATAATTACCTCTTGGGTGATCTCCCTTGCATTATGTAGCCAATCATATTACTTGTATTCCTGCATTTATCCATTTGATGTATTCATAAGATAGTACTCAAGCATAATTAGGTTGTTCTTAGTTTTCCATATCATATGATTGAAATATGTTCATGAGATTGCCATGTGATGTTGCATGTTGTGATGAACTTGTTGATGTATGCATGTGAATTTAGAAGCATGATACTCTTGGAAATAAGTGTTACTTAGACTTGATTAAATTATTACATAAATCCTTTCATTACAAGTGACATAAGTAAGGGACCATTCCGAACCCAACGGTTTGAGGTCTTCCCTTGCGAGGGGTGAGTGCGGCCTTAAATCTCATTTTCCCGGTTCACACCGGGTGGCGACTCCATTATTCTCCGGTTTAGTCCCCCGCGGGCTACTCCGTACTCCCAACTAGGCCTTGAGCCCGGGACAGCATGTGTCGCCCAGTTTTTGTGTTCCCACAGTCTGGCGACTCCACTGGGGATAGAGAATCGGCCCGAAATATTGTCTTGTAATGTTTGGATTTATGTTTTAATTGACCGTGTCTATAGTGGATAAAATGAGGGTTTAATCAAAGGAATTTTAAGGCTAGGTAATGGTTGGGTGTCTTCCTTCACTCACTACCTTTCTAGAAGGAAAAGCTGTGAAGGCACCTAGATAGCCATCTACCCGTAGCCTATTGTGATGGACTAATTTGGAGGACTCGTTGTTTATTCCTGACAACAAGCGATAAGAGCCTAAGAGGCTTGGGTATTTAAGTGAGCCTCGCTCCACCTTCCCTCTGGGGAATCTACAACGGGAAATCCATTTGACAGTCAGTCACACACCATAGCTCATTGGCACGTACCTTAGTGTATAAAAAAGGGTGCGCTCACTTGGTTGCTCGAACCCTTGATTGGAGAGACCTAGTTGTGGGCCATCCTTCACCGAAAGAGCCTTTGTCTACACTCCTGCGAATCCACCCATAGACCGGGATTGTATGGTTAAAGTAACAATTATTTCCTTGAGTATGATCTTGTGGACCATCCTCATTTGGATGTAGTTGGACCATTGTCAGAAATGCGGACTTGCTGGGCCATTTAAACTGGGGCGAGTTCGTACCTTATGACCATTGGGCCCAAAGCTTCTGAAATGTTGATGGGCCATTCTGTAGAAATTATTGTTTTATGTTTGCATTATCTTTCTTTTATGCTTGTGTTTGGGAACATCGTCGTTTGGATCCATTTGGACCATTTGTCATGAGATATGGGCTTGTTGGGCCATTTAAACTGGGACAAGAACGTATTTTATGACAATTGGGCCAAAGGCTTCTAAGTGTTGATGGGCCACTTTGTGCTTGTGTTCAGAACATTACCATTTGGATTTAGTTGGGCTCCTTGCCATGAGATGTGAACTCGTTGGGCCATTTAAACTGAGACGGGTTCACTCATATGACAGTTAGCCCAGAAGCTTCTAAAATGATAATGAGCTGATTTGTTTGAAGATTTTAGTTGATTCAGTATGTTATATATGTCACATGCATCTCATGCACCCCATGCATACATACATCATGTTAACCCTTGTGTTCTGAAAGCCATCATAGATTCCCGTTGGGTTAGGGAAAAGGAAGACTCACCAAAATACTGGGAACAGACATGAGTGAATCAGATATTGAGGTATCACGTATGGATCAGTTGGAAAACGGTTTCTCCAAGGTCACTGAACAGTTGCAAGCCTTGACTACTGCCATGACAAATATGGTTGTGCCCCGTGCTGGGGGAAATTCTGAGAATGTAAGGCGCGAGGAGCCTTCGAATGGGTTGGGGGATGATATCCCCACTTTTGATGATGGCATGGCAGAGTATGCATCAGGCAAAGTGATTGGGTCTCAGGCAGAATTTCAGAAGCTTCGGGATCAGGTTGAGTCAGTTACCCGTAAGATGAAGGGTAAGGACGAAGAATTACTAGACTATGAGGCGATGGCTTTTGAGGAACAGTTGCATGCTCAGTTCAAGATGCCGGATATGGCCAAGTTCAACGGGAATGGGGATCCGAGGGTCCACCTCCGACAATATGTGTCAGTTATGAGTTCAGTAGGCCTCTAGCGCCAAGCTCAGAAGATGTTTGGGATGTCACTCGAGGGGGCACCTGTGGTTTGGTATCATAGCCTTAAGAAGAAGGTTAAGGAAGATTGGAGGGAACTAGCTGATGCTTTTCTGAAGCAGTATGTTACAGACTTAGAAATTGACTTGTCACTCTGTGATTTGGAGAACACTAAGCAGAAGTTAGAGGAAAGTTTCAAAGAGTATGTGGATCGCTGGAGAAGCCAGCTTTTGAAAATGCAGACTCGGCCCTCAGAGAAGGACCAAATCAAAATGATCATCAAGGGCACCAAGCCCTCTATTTATAGTAAACTAAGAAGGATGACTTCGATGATTTCTGATTTTCGACAGTTGAGGGAAACTGTCATGGATATTGAGGAAGAAGAGGCTGAAAACAGAAAGTTTTATGGCCAGAATAGAAGAACCTTTGGGGGGCCTTCTGAGACCAAGCCCGCTACTGCCGAGGTTGCTTCCATTAAGAACCGGTATTTCTCTAACTTGGGGAAGCCGTTATCTAAGGTGTTTGAGAAGTTGAAGGGACAAGAACTCCTAAAACCCTTAGAGCCTAAACCACTTCCAGATCCTATACCACCCAACCTTAACCTAATCTTGTATTGTCACTTCCATCAGAGGAGAGGCCACGAAACTGATAGCTGCACCCGCCTTAGGCATGAGATCCAAAACCTCATTGACTCCCACAAATACTGACCCATAAAGAGAACAACCCAAGGCACACAGAAATCTCCTACCCAACTACATGATCAACTCTGGCCTACCCGAAACCCTTTTCCTCCTCCAAACCCTTAACCACCAAGCTTCTTACATGGAGATGAGGATGATAGTGAAGAACCGTAGGCCAAGAAAGAAGGCAATGCTTCGGATGATGAAGTTGTTCATCCTAGTTTATTTGATCCTCCTGCATTTTTAATATAGACATTGACTTGGTCTACATGTTCGAAACCATTTCTTAAATGATAATAAAGACGTTCATTTCGTTTACATGCCTGAGTCTCTCTCCTCCAACCTGCAACATGAGTATATTTGAGAAAAGCATTCAACCCTGGTACTATGAAATTCAGTGATATTTAGAACACATGGAATCTTCGGAAGCAACAACAGTACAGTCAGTTTCAGAAATGGATCAGTATCAGCTTGCGGGCGAGTCCCACATCATCAAGCATCAGTTTGGGGGCTTAACCCCATCAGCATCAGTTTGGTGATGAGTCCCAGGGCCGAGGCCACACATCAGTTACAGTTTGAGGATGAGTCCCAGGGTCGAGGCCCACATCGTATCAGTTTGGGGCCGAGGCCCCACATCATATCAGCTGGGGGCGAGGCCCACATCAGTATCAGCATCAGTTTAGGGGCTGAGGCCCACATCAGTTCAGTTTGGGGATAGTCCCAGGGCCGAGGTCCACATCATAATCATTATCAGTTCTGCCGGGTATGGCATTCTGGGGGCGAGGCCCACATTGGTTCAGTAATTAGTTCTGCCGGGTATAGGACTCTGGGGGGGGAGGCCCATCAGTAATGGTTCGGAAATGGACCACTCTCTTATCAGCAACGGTTCGGAAATGAACCACTCTCATCAGTAATGGTTCGGAAATGAACTCTCATAGCAGTAATGGTTCGGAAATGGACCATCCTCTCATCAGCAACGGTTTAAAATGGACCATTATCAGATTTCGCCGAAAATGGCACTCCGAAAATGGAGCACGGTTCGGAAATGGACCATTCACATCTCGCCGAAAAGGGCACTCCGAAAATGGAGCACGGTTCGAAATGGATCATCATCTCATCTCACTGAAAATGGCACTCTGAAAATGGAGCACGGTTCGGAAATGGACCAAGGAAGGCCTAACCATCGGAATATGATACATATACATGCATACATGCATACATATCACGTACATGCAATTGTTTGTTTTGTGTTCGCAGCTTTGTCGCGGCAAAGACCATCTCATCAAATAACGGTTCAAAAATGAGCCACTCTCTCGCACAGCACGGTTTTCAAATAGACCGCTACCACAACAGATGCCGAAAATGGCGCCCCAAAATGGAGCACACAAAGCAAAGGCCGAAAATGGCGTTCCAAAATGTAACACACACAGCAAATGCCGAAAATGGCGCTCCAAAATGGAGCACCCACAACAGACGCCTAAAATGGCGCTTCAAAATGGAGCACCCACAACAGACGCCGAAAATGGCGCTCCAAAATGGAGCACCCACAACAGATGCCGAAAATGGCGTTCCAAAATGGAGCACACAAAGCAAAGGCCGAAAATGGCGTTCCAAAATGGAACACACACAGCAAATGCCGGAAATGGCGCTCCAAAATGGAGCACACACACAAAAGATACCGAAAATGGTGCTCTAAAAATGGAGCACGGTTCGGGAATGAACCAGGGGTCGCAGTACCTCACCACCAAATCAACTCAACTCAACACATGGTAAGTCAAGTGGCAGCTGGCGAGCCAGGTAAGTGAAAATGCATTGCATAACTTTGATAGGATTGTCACTGTTACAGATTACACAAGTCCCATCAAAGTGGGGCGACTGTAGGCTGCATTTTTGCACATAAGTCCCTATGATGAGTCCCATTGGAGACACTACCTTTTAAGTCACGGAGGTCACGGAAAACGGACATCGGAATGGGAATTCAGAATAAACAAGGTTCACTATTTTCGTTCGTGTTGCGTTCGTGTATACGTTCGAACTCCAAACAGATTGTGGGCGTTCATGCCGTGTTCGAATAGGCGTTCGAACGGTGTCGGTAATTCTGGTTTTGCTGCTAGCCTCACATTAAGCCCAATTCGCCCAAGCCTTGGCCCACACGCCCAAGCCCACTTAAAACACATATTTAATACATGGTGAAATCAAAACAAATCTAAAAATCACATACCAAATGAAATAAACAAATCAATCAAATATTTTAATTCATAATTAAGATATTCACCCACCAATTACACAAGATTCCTTCCTATCTAAACTAATTAAAAGATGTCATGCCTAATTAAAATCAATTATAACAAATTAAAGATTTTGACTTCCTAATTCAACCAAATTTGTCCCCCTCAATCTTTGACTTTCCTTGCTCAACACAAAATCAAATCCCTTCCTTGTGAGACAAGGTGAAGCCCTAGCCTTTCTCTATATAAACAACCACTAACCAAGACATGCAGTCTCCTAGCTCATTCATAGAAAAAAACCATTCACAAACCGATCAGCCCTACACGTCCATAAGCCTCACAAATCCGCACATGCCACACATCCCTTCAACGTCATAAACACAACACAATTAACAAACTGCCTCACCTACGCCCCTTCAACACACTGCCCCCACTTTGTCAGCCACACAGCAGCCCCTAAAACACACATAAAACAGCCCCCGAACCACACCATAACACCACCGAAAATCACACCCAAACAGTAGCCAAAACACCCCCAAAACAGTAACTAAGATACACCAGAAAAGCGGCAGCAAATCAGAGTCAGAAGCAGCAGCAAAAGACGGAGAACGACGACCCAAAACAGTAAGACAACGAACAAGAGCAGTGAACCAGTGAACTGGAAGAGTTGCGGAGCATCCACCCTTCCGACGACCGTACACCGTACTACCGAGAGACGACATAAAAGGTTAGACCTGAGGGCACCTTGTATTTATTATCTTTCATTTGTCTTTTACTTATTCTAATATATTTTTTATTGCATGAGAGTCGTTTTGTTGAGGCATGATGTGAATTTTGGATAAACAGAATGCATGTTCTCTTTTGTGGTATATCGGATGGAAACCCAGACGTAAATTCCGTAGCCGAATCTGAATGGACGGTAGTACGGTCTGCACTCGGGATACAAATCCACGTACCACCTGAGAGATACATATATTCTGTTTCATCCAAAGTTGTATTTGAGCATGATGTAGTTAGTACGTTATTTATTTATTTAGCCTGATTAGGCCTAGTGCGTTATTTATTCTTAAGCATGATTTAGTCCTTAGTATGTTAATCTTTATGCATGATTTAGATATCCATGTGATTAGATATGTCGTTGTTGTGATCCTGTTTGAATGCGGTACCTAAAACCATATGAATATATGCAATCTGCATGTTCCCGTTCGAACTTGTCATCGAACGCAACTCGAACGTGAACCTTCTGTTTACCGTTCGAACGAGTTATCAAACGCTACTCGAACACGCATGTATTTTGTATCATCAGGTCTGGCCCCGTTCGAACGCGTTATCAAACGCTACACGAACGCGAACCTTCTGTTTACCGTTCGAACGCGTTTACGAACGCTACACGAATGTGCACACACTGAACTGAGTTTGTCTCATCATATTTCATGCATAATTGCCTCTTGGGTGATCTCCCTTGCATTATGTAGCCAATCATATTACTTGTATTCCTGCATTTATCCATTCGATGTATTCATAAGATATTACTCAAGCATGATTAGGTTGTTCTTAGTTTTCCATATCATATGATTGAAATATGTTCATGAGATTGCCATGTGATGTTGCATATTGTGATGAACTTGTTGATGTATGCATGTGAATTTAGAAGCATGATACTCTTGGAAATAAGTGTTACTTAGACTTGATTAAATTATTACATAAATCCTTTCATTACAAGTGACATAAGTAAGGGACCATTCTGAACCCAACGGTTTGAGGTCTTCCCTTGCGAGGGGTGAGTGCGGCCTTAAATCTCATTTTCCCGGTTCACACCGGGTGGCGACTCCATTATTCTCCGGTTTAGTCCCCCGCGGGCTACTCCGTACTCTCAACTAGGCCTTGAGCCCGGGACAGCATGCGTCACCCAGTTTCTGTGTTCCCACAATGATATAATGACACTAATATATTATTATGAAGATCAATGACCTTAGATAATATTACCATGTGATCTTACACTTATGTAATTATGTTCGATATTTCATTCTACTAATGAAAATGTCTTATTTTTTGTATCTCTATGATATAAGACTCATCATTCATTCTATTAACATTAAATGTCATTTTCGGTGACACACAACAATATTGGTCGATTGATATATTATCGTCTTGTTTATATAACACCCCGGTCAGCGCGGTCATGTACGGTACAATGATTCATGAAGCATACCATCTTAGAATCTATAAAAATAAGTTTCATACCTTAGGAATCTCATCCAAATGTCCTGAATAAATTTTCGGTTTCAGCCTCCCTTTATAGCTTACCAGAATCAATCGATAATATTTCATATTTCACACCTAACTTTCTCATACGATCTTCAATTTTGATGAATATATATTTCCAGAAAGCTAAGACCGAGACCTATAATTTTCTTGTTGCAAGTCAAAAATCATTATTTCAGTGGCAGCTACAGTGAAAACGTAGGCTGATTTAGATTATGCCATATGACACCACTTAAACCACTTCTTTTTTCACTCAAAAATCAGCTCCTAGTATAAATATGAGACTTTATTCATTCATCCCTAAAAGGAGAAGCAAAAAAAAAAGTGAATGGATTTAAATTTTTTCTTCATCATTCATCATTTCTCATGCCATCACACGAAGAGAGAATGATGCTCTCACAAGTTTCTCTCCAACAATTAAGCTTTCATCTTCCTTATATTCAATTTCTAAGAATTAGGCTAGCATTTTTCTTCTCCATTTTCGTAGCTCAAGAACCCTAACTTCCATTTTGTGCATTTAAGCTTGAAATGAGTTGATAGCATGTGTAACCATGTATTTTATGATGATATAAGCAAGTATTAGGCTTGATTGTCAAAATGCCCAATTTTCCCTCATGAGTAAGGGCTGGCCAAAACTGACTTTGTTATTATGGAGTGTGTTTTTATTTCTTTGATAATAATGGATGATAATGAATGCTTGGAATTATTTTTTTTATATGAGTTGAATTTTATTTTGTATTGAAAAACCTCAAATGTGTGAATAAGGCCTTGGCCAAATCCTATTGTATAATATAGGTTGTTTTGTTTTGTTTTTTTTTTAATTATGAGTTGGTTAAATGGATGATGTTTTAGCTTGTACGATGTTGTTTTAAGATGAAAACTCCTAAGGTGATGATTTGGCATGAGATAATATTGATGGTGTTGAGAAAATCCAAAAGTGGTAAAACTTTTTCCTTTGGCCGAATCTATGTATGAAAATGGGGGTTGAGTTTTGTTGTTTGTTATGATAATTGATGACGATTTAAGCTTAGAACGATATTTTGGAATTAGTTGTGTTGAATTTGTGTTGGAACTAAAATGGTTGAGAAGTGTGTGTCTTGGCCGAATCCTTGAGAAGTTTTAGGAAGTGAAAATTATTAATTTGATAATATTGTAAGTATGAACTAGTGCCTAGTTTGATAATATATTATTATGATCTAAATTTCTTAGATTAATAAGCTAATAATGGATGTTGGCCGAATGATATGCAAGGTGAAGACTTCTTGTTGTTGTGTTATGATGTTTGGATTGTTTATCATTAAAACATGTGATATTTGATTATAGTTTTATGTTGGAACCTATTGATTTTTCAAATTATGTTTGTAAAGTTTGGTGTGATGTTAGTTAGGCAAGAAGACTTTTAGAGTAAGGCTTAGCAAGATACATAAATTTTGATGTTTGTTCATGTGTTGAATGTGTGTATAGCATGTTAATAACAGTTTGAAAATGGCTAAATTGTATGTTATTGCAAGATCAAGTGAGCATACCATTATAAAATGAAATTGTGTTAAGTTGGAACTAATCATGTTATAGTTAAATAACACATGGTATTGGATGATAATAACATGTGCTGTGTGTGTGGTATGATGAAAAATAAATGCTCAAGTTTAATAAAACAATGATAAATTTATAGAGGACCTTGTAGTAGTTGATTGGATGTTGTGAAATATTAAGTTATTGACGTGTGTACTAGACCACATGGTTGGCACCATTGATAAGGCCATATTTGGGCATTCGTAGACAGTTAGCTTTGGACATTTCTACTGGCTATTTCGGCTACGCCCAAATATCTCATCAGCATTAGCATAAGCATGTCATGTAGAAATAGTGGCACAGTTAGTTAAATAGCATATACATGCATTTATGAATCAAGCTTCGTATCCTTAGTTCGAGTATGCTAACTATACTTGAACACATGTTCAATAGTAACCTTGCAGGATTCTATGGTAGTATTCGGACACGCTCGTGAATGAGCATCAATCTGTGAATGGATGTTATCCTTTCTGTTTGCTTCTTTATGGCTTACATTATGTTTGATTCTATCTCTAAATTTATGTGATCAGCTTCTTGTACTTAGTTTATAATTTATCTTATGCCTTCAGCTATGTTAATTCAGCTTAAGTTATCTGATATCGTTCATGCCTTTAGTTTACAACCTCAGTTTTGGTATTTTTTTTTTTATATATTCCAGTTATGTAGCCATACTAGTTTTCAGTTCATGTGTCAGTTTAAGCTTAGATATTTAGTTTTTAGTTTTAAGTTCAGTTATGCTATGTGTTTCACTTATGTCTCATGTCTCAGCATGCATTAGTTTTAGTTTTCATAATTCACAGTTCATCTATAGATTTGTAGTTCAAAAATTTAGCATCTCCTCCAATTGTGTTCTCAAATTAGACCTATCAGTCTCAAGCTAGTCATGAATCATACATGTCAGTTTTCATAACTCATTTTTCAATTTTCAAGATTACGACATGATTTATCTTTTGTTTTTGGAATTGACATATCATTAGAATTGACGAATACATCAGACATGTGCATATGTATTTTCAGGACTATGGGGCGGTGATACATGACGCCTTAGATCCTAGGTCAGGGTCAGGATGAAAGCATTGATTAGAACTCCTGACTCTAGTTGAGTGACTTGGGGTGACAGTGATACGTAACTTCCCAAGGCACTAGTTTAGGCGTATGGGAGACGGTGATACATAATGTCTCCACGTGTCAGTTTTTCTACCAGATACAATAGCCATGTGCACATGCAGTTTCAAGACTATGGGACGGTGCTGCATGATGCCCTTAGATCCTAGTTTCAGGTCAGGATGACAACATTGATTGGCGTTTATGACTCTAGTTCACTGACTTAGGGGATAGCGATACGTAACGCCCCAAAGCACTAGTTTAAACATATGGTGGGACAGAAATACGTAACGCCTCCATGCATGAGGTTTTCTACCAGATACAGCAGCCATATGCACATGCAGTTTCAGGATTAGGGAACAGTGCTACATGAAGCCCTTATATCCTAGTTTTAGGGCCAGAATGACAGGATTGATTAGCGCTCCAACTCTAGTTCAGTGTCTTGGGAGACAGTGATACGTAATGCCCCAAGGCACTAGTTTGCATCAGGTTTTCTACAGATTCCTCAGTTACTTAAGATTTCATATTTTTCACACCAT
Organism: Zanthoxylum bungeanum; assembly: GCA_019454045.1. Taxonomy (NCBI): domain Eukaryota; kingdom Viridiplantae; phylum Streptophyta; class Magnoliopsida; order Sapindales; family Rutaceae; genus Zanthoxylum; species Zanthoxylum bungeanum. Next base: position 40,619 of record SKCR01044187.1, on the reverse strand, counting down.
TATTTCCACACAGATTTTTGAGAATGAACCTATTTTATATTTTTATGAGTTTAGGTTGCTACATTTTCCCCAGTTACTTGAGATTTCAGATTTTCACACCATGATTTCCACACATATTCTTATGGATGAACCGAGTTTATTTATGAGTTTGGGTTTTCTACATATTCTCCAGTTACTTGAGATTTCAGATTTTCACACATGATTTCCACACAGGTTTTTGGGAATGAACCTAGTTTATATTTTTATCAGTTCAGAAGCATCTTTTACCACACTATTGATTTTAATACATATTTTCATATATGAATTTCATGCTTTTATAATTAATTACATTTTAAAGGGTAATGCATCCACGTCATATTACATTACAACTTCAGCCATGCATATCATGCTTCCTGATAGTCATATCTAGCTCATGTAAATTGTTGATTCAGGTCATTCAAATTCGGGTCAGCTTATAGTATTTTAGCTCATGATATTTTTAGGTTCGTTGTTTACGGTTCATGTAGTCAATCCCAGATTTCATGATTCATGCACGGGCTAGATTAGAACCAAGACACCATGGGTTTGGGATGGCTTTTGCCACGGGTATGCGTGGTTTAATTATAGAATGCATTAATTTCCTGATCACGGTCCACATGCAACTTTCAATTCATGCAGCCAGCATATTAGCTCATGCATCTGTAACTTATGCATTCGGTTAGATATTCAGATCAGATCATGAATTTCAGGCCAGATAATCAGATCAGTCCATGCATGTCTGGTTCGGATTTTAGGTCTATCCATTCCCAATTAAGGTAATTAGACCTGCATGTCTATCCAGCTTAGACATTCAGGACATATATATGTTTAGGTTAGATATTCAAGGGAACCCATGCACCCTCAGTTAGGTAAGAAGGAATAATATTCAGATTCAGCTCATATATTTATAAATCAGGGAGGTAGATGTAGTTTATGCATTTCATGTTCAGTTCATGCATCCTAGTTTAGCATTCAATTTTAGCTCAAGCATATTTATTTTAAGGGTTCAGCGCTTAGTCATGTGGGTTCAGTTTAATTTACAGATGGGTATGCGTTGTTTGATTCAGCACATGGACTTTCATGAATCAAAAATGACAACATTAATTAGCGTTTCAGACTCTAGTTCAGTGACTTGGAGGAAGGCGATACGTAACTCCCCAATGCACTAGTTTAAGCGTATGGGAGGACGGCGATACGTAACGTCTTCATGCGTCAGGTTTTCTACCAGTTACAGCAGACATGTGCACATGCAGTTTCAGGACTAGAAAATGGTGCTGCATGACGCCCTTAGATCCTAGTTTCAGGGCCAGGATGACAATATTGATTAGCGCTCTTGACTCTAGTCCAGTTTCTTAAGGAACGTCGATACGTAACGCCCCAAGGCACTAGTTTAAGCATATATGGGGACAACGATATATAATGCCTTCATGCATCAGGTTTTCTACAGATTCCCCAATTACTTGAGATTTCAGATTTTCACACCATGATTTCCATAGAGATTTTTAAGAATGAACCTAGTTTATATTTTTTTGAGTTCAGGTTTTATACATATTCTTTTGTTACTTGAGATTTTAGATTTTCACACCATGATTTCCACATAGATTTTTTAGGATGAACCTAGTTTATATTTTTATGAGTTCAGGTTTTCTACAGATTCTTCAGTTACTTGAGATTTCAAATTTTCCCACATGATTTCCACACGGATTTTTGGGAATGAACCTAGTTTATATTTTTATGAGTTCAGAAGCAGTTTTTACCGCACTATTGATTTTAATACAGATTTTCAGATATGAATTTCATGCTTTCATAATTAATTATATTTTTATGGGTAATACATCCAGTTCATGTTACATTACAACTATAGTTTTGCATGTCATACTTCCCGAAAATCATGTCTAGATCCTGTAGAATGTTGATTCAGGACCTTCATATTCGGGTCAGCTTATAGCATTTTAACTCATGATAGTTACAGGTTCATAGGTTGTGGTTCATGTAGTCAATCACAGATTTTATGATTCATGCACGGGCTAGATTAGAACCAAGCCACCATGGGTTTGGGATGGCTTTTGCCATTGGGTGGTTTGATTATAGCATACATTAGTTTCCTGATCACGGTCCACAGGAAATTTTCATTTCATTCAGCCAGAATATTTGCTCATGCATCTGTAGTTCAGATAGTTAAGTGTAACTTATGCATTCGGTTAGATATTCAGATCAGATCATGCATTCTAGTCCAGATAATCAGATCAGTCTATGCATGTCTAGTTCAGTTTTTAGGTCTATCTATTCCCAGTTCAGGTAGTTATACATGCATTCCAGTTTAAGTAGTTAGGTACAGTTCATGCCTATCCAGCTTAGACATTCAGGACTTATGTATGTTCGGGTTAGATATTCAAGTGAACCCGTGCACCCTCAGTTAGGTAATCATGAATAACAATTGTATGTTAGTATTAATATTTAGCTAACATATTTACAAATCAGTGAGGCAGATGTGATTTATGCATTTCATGTTCAGTTCATGCATCCCAGTATAAGTGTTCGGCGCTTAGTCATATGGGTTCAGTTTAATTTACAGATTCAGCACATGTGCTTTCAGTGCAAGTAATTTAAGAATAAGTTATTAGGATTAAGTCGTATTCAGTAGGCAGTTTTCAGTTCAGGTAAATTCAAGTATAGGTCATGTGGATTTCAGAATCAGGTTCAGTTCATATAGTTTCAGGTCAGATCATGTCAGATTAGCCCACGTTAGCATATTAGGATGTCAATAGTTAGTTCTCGGTTCAGACAGCTCAGTATAATTCATGCATACTCAAGTAAGCATACAACATTTAGGCCATGACAGAAAGCATATTATTCAGTCTATGACAGCTCCAGGTCAGGTTTAGGGCAACAGCTCAGAATAGTAAAGCTAGGTTCAATCATGTACCCAGTTATCAATTAGATTAAGTTCCATATCTTTATGTCATGTATTCATATTTCGATTACCTCATTAGATTCTCAGCTTATTATTTATGTTTTCGTGATTCAATACTTTAAAACTCTCTTATATTATGTCTCAGTTTAATCATATATTTCACTTTAGATTATTTTATTGGCCCTCCAATATTCACTCATCGGGTCTTTCAAAAGATCTGACCCACCTCACTTTCCAGTTGTTTTGTAGGCCATAGATTCAGGCATTGCTTGGAGGATACGGGACCCAGCGGCAGTCATTACGCACCTCAGGCGTCAGTTCAGAGTCGGGCTCAGTCGTCAGTGTTAGATGATGTTAAGATAGGCCATGTATATGTGTCAAGTATTATGTCAATTGTATGTGGATTTTTTATGTGTACAGATTTGAAATATGAAATATATAAGTTTTCAAATTATGATGTGTATGTATATATTATTGTATGTTGTGAGTCAGTCATTTCAGTACAGCTAGCAGTGTATGTCAGGGGTTCGGGTGATGGCTAAGCTGTCACCTGCCCATCACATGCCTGGAAATACCGGAATGTGACAGTATAATAACCACATTTTACCAAGAACTTAATACATACACATAATATATGAATGTAACGATGTGTAGAAAACAAATTTCTTTTATTAATAAATAATGAATTATATTACAAAATATGACGCCTTAAACCATAACATTCACAACAGGTTTTATGGCATAAACTATAACACTAAACATATCTCATGAGACAAGTCTTAGAGATATGAATGAACGATTTTCAAATAGATTCATCTGGCCACTAAAATTTAAATTTCTAAATAAAAATATTAGGCTACTTGTAAAAAATTTAAACCTAAGAGACAGCACATGATTTAAAATATAAATGAGAAATATTTTAATTAAATTAACAGATTGGTAGTGGGAGTACTGGCATTGTGAGTTCGTAGATTGGATTTACTCAGAGACTTCAGAGGTTCTAAAGAATGCTGCTTGGTACGGGCTCAATGGGTTCTTTGGGTTATTACAGTAGAGTATTTGAGTCGGTAACATTTTTGCTATAGGTCATCTAACCATCACGGTAAGTTTTCTCTATATAGTGGATTCAGGTGGTAACCTATACCCGAAATGGTTTTTCTCTATCAAGAGTTTTCCACTCCGTCAACAAATCTTGATATTGATTTGTTGATTGCTTGTTTACTTTCTGCGCTTTATTATTTTATTAATTTTCGTTGTGGCAATTGATTAGACTTAGAGTGTACTAAAAGGAAAGTGAAAAACTATGGGTTCATGGTAGTGGTGGCAACACCATTTTAGTTCACACTTTCCAGCCAACCCACTTTCTCAAAGTTAAGTCATGTCTCTAATAGTCATTTTATTTCCATTTCCATTTCCATTTCCTTTTGCATAATCAATTGGCTTTTAATTTAAATTCCATTGGTTTGTCTTGTTATTTGTAGATTTTGTCATAGAAAATTAAGCCCATCATCATACATATTTGAAAAAAAAAAATGAAGTCATTGAGATCAGACATTTGAAAACGATGTTCTAAAATTTGGATCATTGATGAATTTTGCTGGTCACTTTTAATATTTTTCACTAACGAATGTACCATTAGCAGTTTTTGTTATTATTTATGAACTTTACTATTTGGAGGGGAGTGAATTGACTACATAAGTTTAAGACTTTTATGTCTGAGCCAGGTCAATAAAATCGATGACAACATTCGATAAACATTTATAATAAGGAAAAATTGATCGAAAATTTTGGAATATCATATATCGATTGAAATAACTGATTTTTTAATAAAAAATTTAGCAATATGCTAACGGATATCGAATCCTCAATAACCGATATATGAAAAATTAAAAAAAAATTAATTAGTTAATTTATTAGTTGAAAAGTTAAATAAAATTTATATTATTTTATTATTGTTATTTCAATATCTGAAATAATATAAAGTGGAAAAAAAAACATAATCAATTTAAATCAATTTATGTTTCCTAATTTCCAAATTAAAACCTAACTACTATGTATTAAACTTCAGGTATCGGATAGTTTTTTCATTCGATTCAAAATAACCGATCATATTACCATCCCTAAACACAACTAATAGATAGTAAAAGATACAATCATGGCGAATTAGCTCAGTAAATTATTGCAAACTCATAGTCATGCAAAATAGTTTAATATTCAAGTAGTACTTTCTTTCCATTCATACTTTTTTTTTTTTTGCTTGCTTGTTGGGGGCTTCTAGAGAGATCAAATCCCGAATTATGAACAATTCAATTTAATAAAAAATAACTTTTTTAATCCCGAATTTTTGATTACGATCAAGTTCTATCGACGGAACTTTAGTGTCAAAATTACATACATTATGAACAAAGTAATTAATCATATCCTTGACCCATCCATGCGACCTGACCAGACAGATCAAATCCCGCAAACTAACCGAATAACTTACCGAATCCAAGATCCGTATATTTATTAGAACTCAGTCCCTTCTAAATCGTTTTCTCGAATTGGAAGTGTGAAGAACAGAAGGAAGGGTCCACTAGCACCAGCAGCGGCACCAATATTCCAACGACAATAATCATTAGATGATCCACTATAAGCTAATTGAATCTTCACCAACCACAAAGAGGCTGAAATATTTTAACCTTTTTTTTTTCATGTAAAAATATTTAGGTCAACGAGGAAATCATAAAAGCATTTTTTTTTTTATATCATAAGCTCTTGGACCTCAAGTTTAGCACGTTTTGCGACATTTGTCCCATTTCCTTCCCCTCACACTATGCTATACCATACTAGACATCAAATCAAACGTGAGTAGAGTTCGCAATCGATCGGATAGAGTCGAGTTTTGATTATCGATATGATTTAAAAATATAATGAATAAACGGTGATTTTTAATCGTGTTATATAATTTGATTTTATGTTATAAAATAAATGCGGTGTTTTGTTAATATACAAAATTCAGTTTTTTTTTAAAAAAAAATCACGATTAATAATTATTAATTTTTTTATTATTAACCGAATATTTAAAAATTATATTTTGATCAGAATAATATTTTGTCACCTCATCACAAGTTAAACCATAATCTGAAATATAACCTATGTAATGGGGACGAAAATTTTCTAAATATCCTATGCTACTAACTTAGCTATTACTTGCTTCTCAATGTCACCAATTATTACATGAACACAACTTGATACATGTTTCTTCATAGTAATTGCAATTTCCATTTCTAACATTGCATCATCATTTTTCATTTAGGTCTGTTTGGTTCAACGAATGGGAGGAGAGAGGAGGGAATGGAAGGGAAGAGATTTTAATTAAATGTATGTTTGGTTCAAAGGAGGGGATGAGAGAGATTTTTAATTAGATATATGTTTGGTTCAAGAAGGGAGATGATGGATTTTAAAACTAATTTACTATTTTATCCTTGTAGCCTTTTATAAATAAAATTAAAACAATATAGGCTTATATTATCTTTGAATTAAACAAAGAATAAAATTAAAATTAAAAACTCTACATAATACGTGTTATTAAAAATAAAATAAAAACAAGCATAAAAAGCAAAAGTAAAAGTAAATAAAACAATAGAAGAAATCAAAGAGTGCGTACCTGAGAGAATAAAAAGCAAAGAAATGACGTAACCGAAAAAAAAAAAAAAAAAAGCAAAGTCCATGGAAGTAAAGAATAAAACAATAGAAGAAAAACAAAAAACAAAGAAAATGAGGAAGAGAGAGCGTACCTGAGAAAAGAGAGAAGAATTGAATGGTCAAGTAAATATAAAAGAAGAGAATAAGAAGAATTGAACGGTGAAGCAAATATAAGAGGGATTTGTAATTATGATAATTTTGGATTTTAATGTATAAGTATGGATAATTTAGTCAATGTATTTAAAATTTTAATTGATCACTTTCTCTCCCCTCCAAAACCCTCCACTTTTGGAGGGGAGCTAAAATTGGCTTAAGAGGGATTTTGCTCCCCTCCCCTCCCCTTAAAAAATTAAACCAAACAAACATAATTTAAAATAATTTATCCCCTCCCATCCCCTCCCCTCCAAAACCCATCAACCAAATACACTGTTAAAGATTATGAACGGGAACCAAAAATATATATTTGTTTCCATAATTGTGTTCCTTAGTGAGTTTATCCCCATTACCCGCCACATTTTGTTGAGACTTGAGCAGTAAACGAGAAAAATATTCACTGTACTTTGACTTGAGGTTCTAAAAACAATAAGGGCGGGCATCGGTTCCGGTTTGATCAATCGGAACCGATTAGAACCGACCTATTTTTTAGGATAAAGAATCGGAATCCAAATCATTTTCATAGGTCTTATAACTATCGAGTAATTAGCACGATATTGTCTTTAAATTACACAATATAGACCGATTTCAAGTCTAAATCTTGCACCCTCACAATTTTATCCTTGACATTAAAGGTGTCATTACCCAAAAGACATAATACTGATATTAAAGTAAGCAGCGAAAATATTATCTTATTTATCCGCCCAAATACCTGACACTGAAGGTTAGGTTTGGGTTATGAGGATGGCCAACTATAAAACCCTAACCTAAAGACTTCATATTAATTAAGAAAAGTCAATTACTTATAAACACTACAGGTATTATCAATGTAATGCCAGATGCAAAAGGGTGTCATTATCCCTCAACTGTCATTAATTGGGACAATTGTCGTTACTTCTGTGGCTGTGGGCTCAATAGCCAGAGCCCAAGTTCAATTACAGCCCAAAAACGACAGGCTTGGGCTCAAAGATTCATCTTGGATCTGGGTTTCGAAACCCAAAGCCCATTTGTATCTCCTTATGAAGATTTCAGCAAATGACATTTATGATATAACAAAAGAGGTGCCTCTAGCAAATGGACCTGGAGTTCCAAAATTAAAACCATAAATTTAAAATTTTAATTTTTAAAGTGTAGAATATAATTATTTTTATATATATATTTATACTTTATCTGTAGGGATTCTATTTTAAAAATCTGCTCATAATTTCCAAAATTTAAGGTAATTCAGGATTGACCTGAATATAACATACTGTGTCTCATTCTAGTAGATTCTCTATTTTATTATCAAACCAAAACAACAAAAATATTTATGAGTGCAGTGGATAAAAATCTATACGATTGAGCCTTCACGGGATCGACTTATTTTAAAGAATCACAGCCTAAAGAAATCCCGTTAATAAAGCCATATAGTTCATTATCATTGGGAAGGTAGTTTTAAATTCTTAAATTCCATATTTTAAAGGAATTGTTATTTATTGTTAAACACTTGATCAATAATTAGAAAATAAATGAGACCCACATAGATAAATCTTAATACTTAATTCAGTGCTCAATATAAATTTAATCTTATTCTGATAATCGGTATGTCCGGATCAGCTTATGCACACCTCGATTAATTCTCGGGATTTGCGTCTTATACCCTCAGAAATTTCACATAATATATCGAGATAAGTCACTGACTTTTTATACCAAAGGGCATGACTCTAAGGAGATGCAATATAAATTTAATCCTAATATTGATTTGGGATAAAGATATATATAACATTTAATATGCAAAAAAAAAAAATTATTTTATTTTTTGCATAATTTCTTGAAAAAATAAAAATATAATTTATAAATGAACTCTTGTGTATTATATATGTGTAAGTCTGTAAGATACGATGAGTGAATAATAATAATATGCTAATTTGATTAAATAATAATAAACAACATATTGGCACATTTGTGATAATGTATGTAAGGTAATTTATCGCCATCAACCTCCAACAATACATAATCGAGCTAGTTTTCAAACAACTTAATAAAACTTGTTATCCGGATTCAAGTCTCAAGAGAGATAAAAATGTTAAAAAAATATTTAGCTTATGCACTCATTTAGTTAAAAAAAAAAAAAAAAAAAACAAAAAAAAACAAACTAGGAAATTTTACAAAATTGACAGATTTGATTTGGTCAAATACAAAATTAACTTCATTTTCATAAAATATTTTTAACAATAAAAAAAATACCACAAATCACATATACACAAATAATTAAATAATTTTAAAATAATTTTTTTTCCAAACATTCATTTAATCAAATACAATATATTTCATTTTCTCACAATACACGGCTTAGATATAAACACATTACATGTAATATATTTAATCATTTTATGAATATGTAATGTGTGGTATAAACTATAAGAAACTTATGATGATTTTTAATAAAATTATTACGTGAAACTGAAATAATATAACACTTGATTAAAAAAATTACATTTAATAATATAAAAAAAATTGGACAACTAAACGAGCGCTCATTTTCATCGGTGGGCGCCTATTCCGGCATCCACTCAAAATAAATGAGAATTGAACGGGTACAGTTGAACCGTGTGTTGTGAGAAAAATAAATATATTGTATTTGATTACATGAATGTTTAGAGAAAAAAATAATTTTAAAATATTTAATTATTTGTTCATAAATGATGTGTGGTATAAATATTAAGAAACTTAGGATGATTTTTTTATATATATAAAATTATTAAATGAAATTAAAATTAAATAACACAAAATAAAAAAAAACTTAAATATAATAAAAAAAATTAAGTGAACTTGATATTAAATAACACTAAATTAAAAAAAAATACATATACTAAAAAAATTAAAAATAAAATGGAAATGGGCGCCCGGCCTTGAATGGGTGTTTGGCCCGGGTCCACTCAAGGCAATGGGCGCCCGCCCATTTGTTTTTGTTTTTTTTTTTTTAAGGTTAAATTAGGGGTAATGTTTCCCATTTATATATTTTTTTGGTTGTTAAAAATATTTTATGAAAATGAGGTTAATTTTATATTTGACCCATTTAAATCGGTCAATTTTGTAAATTTCCCAAAAATCTAATAATTAAATCAAAAATACAAATAAAATGTCAAGGCAAACGGGCCCAAACCAAGCCCCCGGCCCGCAAAGCCCTTAAATATATCACCGTGTCCGCGATTTCACCACCGATTCTCACTCTCAATTTCATATAAAATTATTTTATTAGGGTTTTGGAAAATACCTTTTGAAGCAGAGCTGAATATTCAGTAAAAGATTTGTATAGCTTTGAATCACAAAGATGGGGAAAGCCAAAAAAGCTCCTAAATTTGCCGCCATGAAAAAGATCATCACCAAAAGAGCTCTAAAAAGGTATTTTTTTTTTTCAATTTTTTTATTATTATTGTAAGCCCTAATATTGATTCATATTGATTATTGTTATATTCAGTTACAAAGAAGAGGTTTTGAATCCCAACAAAAAAGACCTTACTAAGGAAAAGCTCCCACGAAATGTGTAAGCCTCTAGTTATACTACAAAATTTACTCTTGATTTTCTATTTTGCTTAATGTTTTCTCTTTTTTTAATTTAATTTTAATATAACTGATTATAATTAGTGTATCTGAATTAGGCCTAATGTTTCTTCGGCACTTTTCTTTACACACAACACTGCATTGGGACCGCCTTACCGGGTCTTAGTGGATACTAACTTTATTAATTTCTCCATTCAGAATAAAGTAAGTGGAATTTATTTTGCTTCTTGCTAATGTTGTTGAGCATGCTCTTTACTTTGACTGGGATAATTAAACTTCTGGTTTGTCTTTCTTCTTTGTGTAGTTGGATTTGGAGAAGGGAATGATGGACTGCTTATATGCTAAATGTGAGTATTAAGAGTCAAGGGTTACTGAACATTAGAAAAAATGGTATAAAATTGGAAATAATTGCGACAATATTGCCAACTCATCCTCCATGTTTATGATGAGACCATAAATATTGGTATATAATATAATAGTAACGTGATGAAGGAATATGATTCTCAATCTTTATGCATATTCACTAAAAGCTAATTCGATTAAAGAAATTCATGCAACAGTATGCGCCAGGACCCTATGTGGATGCTTAAGTACTCAGTTGAAAATTCAAGTATTCTCTTAATGTTTGTATTAATTTCCTGCCGTTTTTTGAATTAAAGGCACTCCTTGTATTACGGATTGTGTGATGGCAGAGCTTGAGAAGTTAGGTCAGAAGTACCGTGTAGCTCTGAGGTATAAATCTTATTTTGTTGTAGTGATTCTCTGGCTAGTTTCATATTTGACGTTCTTCCTGGCATTATGGTGTCAAGTGGTTTCTAAGCTATTGGATGCTTGTTTCCATATGTTTTTATTCTTGGTGATAAACCTTGTGCACTACTCATCTTTTAGACTTTCTTTTTCCTTTTTAGCAAGTGAGAATTGATTTTTACTCTGTCTATATTAGGATTGCTAAGGATCCACGTTTTGAGAGATTACCTTGTACACATAAGGGGACCTATGCTGATGACTGTCTTGTTGAAAGAGTTACTCAGGTATGAATTGTTTCTAGTGCATGCTATGCATCATTTTCATATGAATCTCTAGTTCGTATATCTATACATATTGACATTCGATTGCTCTCCTGTAGACATATTTGGCATATCATACAGCTAGTTGAAGTAAGATCTTCAATGTATAGTAACTGCAGATCATAGGAAAAGCTTATCTGATCACATTTGTCATCTTCTTTTCAGAATGTAATGCAATATCATAGTAAATAAGATAAAGACTATTGGATAGCCTTTTGGGGGTTAACTCAAGTGTGTTTGAATCCAAAAATTACATCATTCTTGGAATCCGGAGTCATTGTAAAGCAGTGTTTAAAAATACGTTTCGAGGCGCCGCCTTGAGGCGCCGAATCGCCGCCTCTCGGCGTCGGCGCCTCGAGGCGGCCGCTTAATGCGCTGTAGCCAATTTTCCCGCCTTTCACCGCGTGAGGCGACCGCCTCAGACCGCCTCCGCCGACTCGGCGTGAGGCGGTCTGAGGCGGCCGCCTCATGTTCAGACTTTTTTTTTATTTTCCCACCGAAACGACGACGTTTTTGGGGTGCCAAAACGTCGTCGTTTTGACTTCTTTATAAAACAAATTAATCTTGTACAAATAATGCAATTTATATAAAACAAATTAAAAATAATACGACTTTATGTTATTTGTTAGGGAAAGGGAAAGCTCCACAATTAGTGGATGAAGACAATACAAGTGAAGGAGATTCTTTGGATGATGAGCCATCTGATGATGACAAAGATTTTGACCCAAGCTTCATGCCGCTAGATACTAATGATAGCTTATTTAGGGATTAGTTATCAATAATTTTTTGAACATACTATGAATAATGAAGAATTTAATGTATTTTGGATTAGTTATCAATAGTTTTTTGAACATACTATGAATTATGAAGAAATGAATGTATTTTGGATTATTTTTCCGATTTACGATCGAGGCCCCGCCTCACCGCCTCGAGGAGGTCCGCCTCACGCCTCAATGGCCGGCCGCCTCGAGGCGCCGCACCGTATTTTTAACATTGTTGTAAAGACAATTTTTCATTGGTGAAGAACTCTTAAGATTTGTGCTCCAATTGTTGTTGAATATCAATCTAGGATGAAATATCAACTCAATGTTTGGGTATTGCAAATGCTTTGCATTTCAGTATTATACTTTTAGCATTTTGTAATAACTTCTTGATATGGTGTTGGAAACAGCATAAATGCTTCATTGTCGCTACATGTGATCGAGATCTGAAGAGAAGGATTCGGAAGGTAAGATCAACCAACTTGTATTTTAGCTGACCATTTCATGATATTGGAGTCTTCTACATAACAATGTTGGTTTTTTCGGCAGGTTCCTGGTGTGCCAATCATGTACATTACGCAGCATAAGTATTCAATTGAGCGGCTGCCAGAAGCAACAGTTGGTGGAGGTAGGATGAGTCTATAGCTGTAAATTTTGTATCCCATGGAAAATAGTGGTTCATTAGAATTGATAAAAAATTTAAATTGGTTGTGTGACGCCATTACAGTTTCTGTCAGACTTCTCAGTTTATAGTTATATTGAATTGTTGTGTTCTTTTTATTTTTTCTTAAAACTCATTAGACTTTATGTAACATCTACATGTGCTACCTTGCAGCTCCAAGAATTTGATAATGGGAGGACGAATTCAACAAAGAAGAATCTGCGCTGTTCTACTGATTCAAGTTGAGCCTTCAAATGTTCCAATATCTTTTTTTTTTCTTTCTACGAATGATCGAGCTCCATGACTTAATGTGTCTCACTCGCTCAGTATTATGATTGAGCACTTATTCTTCTATACATTTGTGTAAATTCAAGTTTTGATCTTGTTTCTATTAAATGTTCCACATCTGTCTTAATTCCTTTAGAGAATTATTTGGTCTGGAAAATTGTGACTGAAACCTATTTTTCCAGGAAACAAAAATAAAATGGTAATACTCTGATATGCAAAAGATTTAACTTCATGCTAGGACGGGGTGAATCACATGTACATTGAATTTGATTGTTCTTTACGTTTCCAATAATGTCTCTATAAATAGGAGGAAAAAAATGAGAAATGCCAGTTGGGTCCCTATTTTTTGTTTCTATATAGGTTTCTAAACTTTTAATATTACCCATTAAATCTCTTTTATTCTAATCGATATAGCATTCTTAACCGTAGTATGGATGGCAATCGGGGTATTAATTTACAATCTCGTATTGATTATGATAAATTTTTGTAATGCATAAATTAAATTTCATTCGGATGCTTTGCAATGACCATATGTAAAGAATTCTTGAGTGCACAAGGGATATCAAAACAGTTGCAATAAATTACAAAGGACTTGGTGTAAATCAAAACCCCACCAGAAACAAAAATGAAACAGTGAGCTTCTTAGCTGCTGAATCTTCAAATATGCTTTCCCTGTGATTCCATGGCGACGCGACGCCCATGGGCAGCAAGATGATCCAATTCGCAAATTTAACTTCATGCGATGTTTATACTAAGGATTATAGTCCTGCAGAAAGAGAAAGAGAGCATATGTTTTTCCAACTTTTACAATTTACCTAAGGGGGATTCAACAGCATGATCATCCACCAACCAGAAACCAAAATCATGGAATCTCTTTATCTTTTTCTCAAACCCTGTGATATAATTATTATGGATAATTACATGCATTCCTTTAGTTTCTTGAACCCACGTCTGGTTTTTGAAGTATAATCCTCCAGTTGGGAATGCGGCCTGCGGCAGCAGGTAGAGATCCACCTGCAAAAGGATCGACATTAAAATGTCATCAGAGAAATCCAAACAACATACCATCCAAACATTTTCTTCAGATGTAAGCAAAGATTATTTACTCATAAGAAGGGGAAAATGAAATAAAGACCTCGAAGAACAAATTCAAGAGCCGCTCGGAACTATTCAAACTGACAACTCACTCAACCCAGTAAACTAAAATTTCTAATTGTCAGTTATTTTTCATATTCTTTAATCATTCAACTGACTTTTAATGTTTTATTAAACTTTATCAGGATGAGGTTAACTGCAACGTGGCTGATTGGAAAAAGAAAATTTAGAAGCAAGAGCTTGGCAGATGGAATCAGAAGAAAAAACTATCGGTTCAAGACGCAATATTAACGATTATAACATGAGAAGATGACATAGTTAAGGAAGAGGATGGATGAACAATTTGCAGTGACTCATCAAAATCAATCAAGCATGCCCTATTTCTTTATTTCAAGGGTATGACAAACTAATCCAATTTATTGTGTCTGATCATGATTCCCTATTTCTTCATCTCAAGGGTATGATGAACTAATCCAAATGATTGTCTGATCACAGAAACCTTGACAAGTAAAATGACTAACAGTTGACCTGATGACGACCTGCACTATGAAAAAACCAATCTCAGCCTTAACTGAAAGTGAGACTGAAAGAGGTACATCTATTCACGGGTTTTCAAAGGATAATTTGAACTTGATCCTCTAGTTGTGAGAGGTGTATTCCTCGAGAATCAAAATTCACTATAAGCCTCATAACCTTTGTTAATATTAGATTGCAAATAGCAAGATAATGATCAACCACAGAATCACAGCCACATGCAATTCAACCATCCAATGAGAAGTTAAATAGATTTAATATCAACATGATTCTTCAACAAGGACAGCGAAACAAAGAATCAAAACTATAAATGGATTCCGTCAATGGCAATAAGGGACACAGAATGTACCTGTCCAGCAGTTTTATTGAGCGCCCAATTAAATGCAGGCTGATCATTTGCTTTCTTTGCTTTGGACCAAGGTTGATCCTGAAGCTCCTCAATCCATTTCTTCATAACTAGTTTTGCACCATCAGTAGGCCTCAGGAAAATCATGCAACTACAAATGTAAGTGCGCCCTTTTTTCCCTGGAGGTGGCAGATCATGGGAATGGTCAAGAGGCTTCACCTGGTCCCAAATAGGGAAAAAAACGAAAAAATGATGAAAAAATCAGCACTCGCTTCCATTATGATTTCAGAAGAGAATGTACAACCATGTGAAATAGCAGATTCACACTGATTCCAATATCATTGAGTACGTACCGCAGCCATGTCATCGGTGAAGTACACATCATGCTTTCCCTCCAAATAGGGAAAGGGATCTTTCAACCAAACCATATCCACATCATTGTACATGACATTATACCCAAGCTCCAATATATGCAGCAAATGACGAGGCCTTCGAGATGTAAAATTGAAGAATCCCTATACATATAAATCATCCAAGATCATTTCACTATTTAACAAACACATTTGAGCCAATTACCCTATTAAATAAATAATAAATTACTGACTAAATTAAGAAATAAATCAGCTACTTATCAAAATGTTGTTAGTATCATCCCACATTGGCCGAGTATGCTCATTGAATTTGGATCCAATGTTGAGCTAAGTTATGCTAATCTTTGCACAATCTTCCACCACACATGCTTTAATGATAACACATGATTAAAATTCAGTTACAAATAAATTATTATCTAATAACTATTCTTAGTTCAAAACTCAAATCAACACCGATTCAATTCAAGTAGATGCTCATTGGGCCAACTTCAGAGACTCTGATACCAATTGTTACGAACCTAAAAAAAATAAAAATAAAAATGTTTAGTTTTTACCTGAGAACCAAACTTGTGGGCAGTTTGTGAATCGGGGGCAGGGGGCACGAGGACGGCATGACCAGGCCATTTCTCGTTCACTTTAAAAAGCGTGGCATAATCCTCTGCAATCACCAACACTTGATCTTGGTGCTTCTGTCTCGAAATACTAATCAACCAGTTGTTTAGAAAAGGCAAGTAAGGCTGACTGACAGCGCACACAATAACAGTTCCGTTCTTGGCCACAAACGACGCCGCTTCAGACAGCGAGTAGTCACGCCATTTAGCTAGAGAAGAACGGGCGTTTGGGAACACGAATAAGGGGGTTCCGGTCCAGGGGAGGATTATTCCGAGCAGGATTAAGAGGGAGAGTAAGAATAGAAGAGTGGTTCGGTTGAGAAGTGACGCTGGTCTTTGGAAGGTTGTTATTATTGGATTGCGAGGGTAGGGATCTGATAACGGATTTTGTAACGGTCTTTGGTGCAGGAACTGTGACTGTGACATTGTTGTTTTGTTGCTGATAGACAGAGAGAGAGAGAGAGAGATTTGGCCTCTGATCTAAAGGGCCAAGGAAGTTGATAGAGCTGGAGATTGGATCTGTTATTCGGGTTTGCGAGTTTTGTTTAGGGTCGGGTCGGGTCGGGTCGGGTCTATCGGTGTTGAGTCCGACTTCCGTGTACAGGATCAGATTTCGGATCACGCGCTTTATGTAGACGGTGAACAGGGGAAGAATGTTAGATTTTTTATTTTATTTTATACTTTCTTTTTTTTAACTATGAATCATCTCACGATTTGAACACATGATTTCTTCTTTTCACTATAAAAGTTAAAACTAAGTAAATTATTCAATAATCTTAGCCCTGACCACTATCGAATTCGGATTAGATCGGATCGAATCCGATTTTGATTCGATTCATTAAGCATTGAATTATTAGATCCTATGAGGTTCAATTTCCTTATCAAATTCAATCTGATATGTTTTGATTATATCGAATCGGATCGAATTTCATTCTATCTGATTTGAATATTTATCAGATCAGATAAGTTTGATTTGATAACGGATACGAATACGATAGTGGATCCGAATTTGAAAACGGATTCGAATTTGGTAACGGATCCAGATAAATTTGATTTGATAAAGAATCTGAATTTGATAACGGATCCGAATTACAATATCCCAATTCCTAAATTGAGAAATCCAGTCTCAAATAACAGTTACATAATAAACAAGTCACTACAATTACAATCAAACAACCGCATTAACAAATAAGTCCAAAACCTGTATGCCACAATCCATAATCCACATCCAAAATATCAACTAAAGTACATAATAACATGATAGTCTTAATGTGATCTGTTAATGCAGCCAATCTATCATGTGTAATAAATTAATAATCGGTTTCATTAAGACGCCATTAAACCTAACCTCTTCAGTCTTCGCTCCAACAATACAAACATAAGCAACAAATAACCATGCTAAATTACAAGTTATGGGTAACTACTAATAATGACCATATTAACCATTAAAAAAATTAAAATAGAAACCAATATATCTATCTCAATTAAAATTGATGATCTGTAAACACAACCAACCTACCATGTGTAATGATCTCACAATGTCCTCTCAAATCTTGCAAATTGATTCATAGGTCCCAAAACAGCAAAAGTAGCAACAAAACCAACAATATTTGAAGGCATATAAGCATTTTACAAAGCCAACAAAACCAATCGTAGAAACAAACCTGTAGGACACAGAAATCGGCGACGATGTCCCGAGCTCGCGGTCTGGTTGGGAGTACGGAGTAGCCCACAGGGGACTACACCGGAGAAATAAAAATGGAGTCGCCACCCGGTGTGAATCGGGAAAATGATTTAAGGCCGCACCCACCCCTCGCAAGGGAAGACCTCAAATCGTTGGGTTCAGAATGGTCTCTTACTTAAGCCACTTGTAATGAAATGATTTGTGTAATAATTTAATCGAATCTACGCAACATATGTTTCCAATAGTATTCTACTTCTAAGTTCACATGCATGAAAATAAAGCTCATATCTAAGTTCGCAAGTATAAAAGTAAATTGGAATAACGGCAGGCATATAATTTCATAAACACATTAAATCGATAAACATGGCAATACGAGTAAAACATAAATATAGGAGAGACATAATTAAGTTTCTAGTGCGAAAGAAACAATCATGGAAGCAATCATGTATGAGAATGTAATGGGAGAAACAAACATGCATGAAATGGGATGTAACAGGTGAAAGCTCATTCGTGGAGCGTTTGATAACGCGTTCGAACGGAGAAGGGCCGAGAGCATGCGTTCGAGGTGCGTTCTTGGACGCGTTCGAACGAGATAAGACCTGATGCATAATAAAGTAGAAAATATGCGCGTTCGAATAGCGTTCGTAAACGCGTTCGAACGGGGGAGGGACGAGAGCATGCGTTCGAGTTGCGTTCCTGGACGCGTTCGAACGGACAAGGTCCGAGAGCATGCGTTCGAGGTGCGTTCTTGGACGGGTTTGAACGGGATAAGACCTGATGTATGATAAAGTAGAAAATATGCGCGTTCGAGTAGCGTTCGTAAACACGTTCGAACGAGGGAGGGCTGAGAGCATGCGTTCGAGTTGCGTTCTTAGACGCGTTCGAACGGACAAGGGCCGAGAGCATACGTTCGAGGTGCGTTCTTGGACGCGTTCGAACGGGATTACAAAAGAAAGGGAATTTATGGCGACATGGACACATATGCGAAGGAACAAATACATAATATGGGACCTCGTACGCCCAATTGAACATACTTACATCCAATCAAACATACTTCGTCTGGCATAGCAAGACATCGTGGTAAAGGTAGCCTTTAGGCGTTTCCCTCGAATATAGGACATTTAATCCACCCTAGTCAAACCCATGCGCGTCAAGTAATCATATGTGAATAGCAAAGTAATGATGTTGGACATTGGATACCCGATTGAACACATCTCACGTTTAATAAAACATGCCTCATCTGGCGCGGCAAAACGTTGTGATAAAGGTAGCCTTTAGGAATTTCCCTCGAATAGAGGACCTTTAAACCAACTTAGTTAAGCCCATGTGCATCAAGCAATGATATGTGGATAACAAAGTAACGATATATGGTATTGGATGTCCGATTGAACACATCTCACGTTCAATCGAACATGCATCATCCGGCACGGCAAGACATTGTGATAAAGGTAGCCTTTGAGCGTTTCCCTCGGATAGAGGACCTTTAATCCACTTTAGTCAAGCCCATGCACATTATGACTATCAATGCGTAAATAAATAAAACAACCACATGCGGAAAATGGATGACGGGATTACAAGCAATAAATGAACGGAAATTAAATAACAAGACGAAACATGTATTTCAAAGTTTCTCGAGTGGTACGTGGAGTTGTTTCCCAAGTACATACCGCACTACCGTCCATTCGGATTCGGCTACAGAATTTACATCTGGGTTTCCATCCGATATACCCCAAGAGAGAACACATATTCCATTCATTCAAGGACCACAACATGTATCAATAAACGACTCTCATGCGAAGGAATTCTAATAAACAAAAAAAAATGATAATAAATGAGAAGGGTGCCCTCAGGTCTAACCTCTTAAGTCGTCTCTCGAAAGTGCGTTACACGGTCGTCGGAAGGATTGATGCTCTGCAACTCCTCCGCTTCACTGGTCCACTGCTTTCGTTCGTTGCCTCGCGGTTTTGAGTTGTCGTTTCCACTATTTTGCTGTTGTCTCTCACGGTTTTAAGGTGAAAGAGGGTTGGTTTTCTGGACTGTTTTAAGTGCAATTTTTGGTGTAGTTTCGGTGGTGGTTAAAGACTGACTTTCTCTTCTTCTTTTTGTGAATGTACTAGGGTTCTTTCTTCTTTTCTCTGTGTGTGTTTTCTGAGGTGATCTAAGGTGTTTTTTTTGGAGAGCTTGGGTGCTAATGCTTTGCAGAATTCTGTGTAATTTTTATGGGTGTGCTCCGGTGTGAAAGGTTGGTTTAGGTGTCTTTTCATAATGGTTTGCTAGGGTTTCTAGGTAAGGAAGGGAATCCTCCAAAAAAAGGAAGGGTTTTGATTGGTTTATGAAAGGAAAGATGTGTTTAATTTAGGGAGTGCATATCTTAGTTGGTGTTTGATTAGGGAAGGGATTTGATTAGATTATGAAGGGATTTGATTAGATTAGGAATGGATTTGATCTAATTAATTTAGTTTAATTTGTGATCTGTATTTTAAATATTTTAATTATTTTTGGATGGGTTTTGGTGGGCTAATTGGGCTTGGGCGTGAGGCTAGCAACAAAACCAGAAGTACCGACACCGTTCGAACGTCGATTCGAACGCTACACAAACGCCCGCAATATGCCTGACGTTCGAACGTGTTCACGAACGCAGCACGAACGCGAAAGCAGTGAACATGTGAATTGAATCCGATGACATACTTTTTTCTGAATTTCCCATTCCGACATTCGTTTCCCGCGACTTCTGCAACCTAAAGAGTAGTTCCTTCGTACGAAACTCATCATCGGGACTTACATGTAAAAATAAAGTGCCTAAAGTCGCCCCCACTTTGATGGGACTTGTGCAGTGTGTGACAATGACAATCCTATCAAAGTCCATGCAATGCATTTTTACTTACCTGGCTCGCCAGCTGCCACCTGACTTGCCTGCTGCTTCGAGCTGAGTTGATGATGCAGGGGGCCATCGACCCTGGGACGTATCCCAATAACTACAACCGACAACAGGGGCCTCGACCCTGAGATGCATCCCAATACCGCTGATAGTGTGGGTCGCGATGCTGGGACTCATCCCCAAAACTGATGATGCAGAAGGCTATCGACCCTGGGAGGCATCCCAATAACTGCAACCGACAACGGGGGCCTCGACCCTGGGACACATCCCAATACCGCTGACAATGTGGGTCACGACCCTGGATGCATCCCCAAAACTGCTGATGATGTGGGTCACGACCCTGAGACTCATCCCCAAAACTGATGATGATGTGGGTCACGACCCTGAGACTCATCCACAAAACTGATGCTGATGTGGGCCTCGCCCCCGGTACTCATCCCCAAAATGATGTGGGTCTCGCCCCCGAGACTCATCCCCAAAACTGATGCTGATGTGGGCCTCACCCCCGGGACTCATCCCCAAAACTGCTGATGATGTGGGCCTCGCCCCTAAACTGATATTAATGTGGGTCTCGCCCCCAAACTGATACTGATGTGGGCCTTGCCCCTAAACCGATACTGATGTGGGCCTCACCCCCAAACTGATACTGATGTGGGCCGCGCCCCAAACCTGATGCTGATGTGGGCCTCGCCCCAAAACCGATACTGATGTGGGCCTCGCCCCTAAACTGATACTGATGTGGGCCTCGCCCCCAAACTGATACTGATGTGGGCCTCGCCCCCAGCTGATATTGAAGTGGGCCTCGCCCCAAACTGATACTGATGTGGGTCTCGCCCCAAGCTGATACTGATGTGGGCCTCGTCCCCAAACTGATACTGATGTGGGTCTCGCCCCCAAATTGATACTGATGTGGGCCTCGTCCCAAGCTGATACTGATGTGGGCCTCGCCCCCAAACTGATACTGATGTAGGCCTCGCCCCAAGCTGATACTGATGTTGGCCTCGCCCCTAAACTGATACTGATGTGGGCCTCGTCCCAAACTGATACTGATGTGGGCCTCGCCCCAAAACTGATACTGATGTGGGCCTCGCCCCCAAACTAATACTGATGTGGGCTTCGCCCCAAGCTGATACTGATGTGGACATCGCCCCTAAACTGATACTGATGTGGGCCTCGCCCCCAAATTGATACTGATGTGGGCCTCACCCCAAAACTGATACTGATGTGGGCCTTACCCCTAAACTGATACTGATGTGGGCCTCGCCCCAAGCTGATATTGATGTGGGCCTCGCCCCCAAACTGATACTGATGTGGGCCTCGCCCCAAGTTGATACTGATGTGGGCCTCGCCCCCAAACTGATACTGATGTGGGCCTCGCCCCCAGCTGATATTGAAGTGGGTCTCGCCCCAAACTGATACTGATGTGGGTGTCGCCCCAAACTGATACTGATGTGGGCCTCGCCCCAAACTGATACTGATGTGGGCCTCGCCCCAAAACTGATACTGATGTGGGCCTCGCCCCAAGCTGATACTGATGTGGGCCTCATCCCCAAACTGATACTGATGTGGGTCTCGCCCCCAAATTGATACTTATGTGGGCCTCGTCCCAATCTGATACTGATGTGGGCCTCGCCCCCAAACTGATACTGATGTGGGCCTCGCCCCAAGCTGATACTGATGTGGGCCTCGCCCCTAAACTAATACTGATGTGGGCCTCGTCCCAAACTGATACTGATGTGGGCCTCGCCCCAAAACTGATACTGATGTGGGCCTCGCCCCCAAACTGATACTGACGTGGGCTTCGCCCCAAGCTGATACTGATGTGGGCATCGCCCCTAAACTGATACTGATGTGGGCATCGCCCCCAAATTGATACTGATGTGGGCCTCCCCCCAAAACTGATACTGATGTGGGCCTGACCCCCAAACTGATACTGATATGGGCCTCGCCCCAAGCTGATACTGATGTGGGCCTCGCCCCCAAACTGATACTGATGTTGGCCTCACCCCAAGCTGATACTGATGTGGGCCTCGCCCCTAAACTGATACTAATGTGGGCTCACCCCAAAGTGATAATGATGTTGGCCTCGCCCCCAAACTGATACTGATGTGGGCCCCGCCCCCAAACTGATACTGATGTGTGCCCTGCCCCAAGCTGATACTGATGTGGGCCCCGCCCCTAAACTTATATTGATGTGGGCCTCGCCCCTAAACTGATACTGATGTGGGCCTCGCCCCCAAAGATATTGATGTGGGCCTCACCCCAAAACTGATACTGATGTGGGCCTCGTCCCAAGCTGATACTGATGTGGGCCTCGCCCCCAAGCTGATACTGATGTGGGCTTTGCCCCAAGCTGATACTGATGTGGGCCTCGCCCCTAAACTGATTCTGATATGGGCCTCGCCCCCAAATTGATACTGATGTGGGCCTCGCCCCCAAACTGATACTGACGTGGGATTCGCCCCAAGCTGATACTGATGTGGGCATTGCCCCTAAACTGATACTGATGTGGGCATCGCCCCCAAATTGATACTGATGTGGGCCTCACCCCAAAACTGATACTGATGTGGGCCTGACCCCCAAACTGATACTGATATGGGCCTCGCCCCAAGCTGATACTGATGTGGGCCTCGCCCCCAAACTGATACTGATGTTGGCCTCACCCCAAGCTGATACTGATGTGGGCCTCGCCCCTAAACTGATACTAATGTGGGCCTCACCCCCAAAGTGATAATGATGTTGGCCTCGCCCCCAAACTGATACTAATGTGGGCCCCGCCCCCAAACTGATACTGATGTGTGCCCTGCCCCAAGCTGATACTGATGTGGGCCCCGCCCCTAAACTTATATTGATGTGGGCCTCGCCCCTAAACTGATACTGATGTGGGCCTCGCCCCAAACAGATATTGATGTGGGCCTCACCCCAAAACTGATACTGATGTGGGCCTCGTCCCAAGCTGATACTGATGTGGGCCTCGCCCCCAAGCTGATACTGATGTGGGCTTTGCCCCAAGCTGATACTGATGTGGGCCTCGCCCCTAAACTGATTCTGATGTGGGCCTCGCCCCCAAATTGATATTGATGTGGGCCTCGCCCCCAAATTGATACTGATGTGGGCCTCGCCCCCAGTTGATATTGATGTGGACCTCGCCCCCAGTTGATATTGATGTGGGCCTCGCCCCAAAGTGATACTGATGTGGGCCTCACCCCCAAAGTGATACTGATGTGGGCCTCGCCCCTAAAACTGATACTGATTCATACCTGAAACTAATGTACTATATTATTGCTGCTTTTGATTGGCTTGCATTTGCCGCTTTCTCTTTTTTCCTCTTTGAAACCTGTGAATACAAAACTGAACAAACACAAAAACGAATGCAGGTATGTTACGTGTATGCATGCATGAGTGAATGAATTTCATATTCCGTTGGGTTAGGTCTTCCGCCAATTCCCTTGGTGACTGCTCGGTTTTCTCTTCCTCAGGCAAAGTACTGCTTCAACCTGTCCACGTTGATTGGCTCGGTGAACTCGTTTCCTTCTAAGTCTGACAGTCTCACTGCCCCGTTTCCCATTACTTTCTGCACTATGTAGGGTCCTTCCCAGTTGGGTCTGAACTTTCCTCTTGGGTCTGTCGTCGACGGCATTGACTACTTAAGTACCAAATCACCCTTTCTGATCTTAGTAGGACGCACATTTTTGTTGAATGCTCGGGCTAGTCTCTTCCGATATATCTGCATGTGATGTAAAGACTTCATTCTCTTCTCATCGAGCAATGTCAACTGTTCAAATCTCTGTGAGGCTCATCCTTGTTCAGGTAACCCTGTTTCTGCTAATACCATCATGGACTGTATCTCAACTCCCTCGGGTAGTACTGCTTCCATTCCATAGACCAAAGAGTAAGGCGTGGCTCTTGTTTCTGTTCTCACTGATGTTCTGTACCCCCACAGGGCGTACGGTAGTTTGTTAGCCCAGTCTTTGCAGTTTTCTGTCATCTTAGCTAATATCTTCTTTATTGTCTTATTGGCTGCCTTGACTGCCACATTCGCCTGCGGTCTGTAAGTTGACGACTTGTGATGTGCTATCCCATATCTCTGTAGCATTGCCTTCGTTTCCCCTTGAAACT
This sequence comes from Zanthoxylum bungeanum, assembly GCA_019454045.1. NCBI lineage: Eukaryota > Viridiplantae > Streptophyta > Magnoliopsida > Sapindales > Rutaceae > Zanthoxylum > Zanthoxylum bungeanum. The sequence continues at coordinate 15,889 of SKCR01044187.1, read as the reverse complement.
GAACTCTATTATCTGTCACTACATGATGCGGCATCCCGTATCGACATATGATGTTCCGAGCTATGAACTTCGCCATCTGCTTTGCTGTGACGTTACGAAATGACTCGGCTTCCACCCATTTTGAGAAGTAGTCCACTGCCACCACTATGAAACGATGTTCATTCGATGCATTCGATCGAATCTCTCCGATCATGTCAATTCCCCATGTTGAAAAAGGCCATGGCTCTGATAGCCCGTGTAACTCTGTGCGAGGCAGATGGTTCATATTACCATGTGCTTGACAATCATGACAATGTTTTACCAGCTTTGCACAGTCTGTTTTCATGGTCAACCAGTAGAAACCTTGTCTTCCAATCTTGCGAGATGATGAGTAGTATTTCTATCACTATTTCTCACTCATTTAACCTAATATTTTGTATAGTTTCTTGAGTTTTGTGAATATTTTGATGTGTTTTGTATTATTTTGTAGATAAATAAAGTTTCAGGACATTCTGGAGGTGATTTGGACCAAAACAGTGAAAATTGGAAAAATGGCATTTTCGTAATTTTTGGCGCGTCGCGACGCCTAACGTGCACCAGAGATGCTAACGTGCACCGGATCAACGGGTCAGAATTTGAGAAGTTTGACTTTGCTAACGTGCGTCGTGCCACGTGTCACCATCACAGCCGATATGCTAACGTGCGCCGTGCCACATGTCATCATCCTACGGTGCCGACAATTACTATTTCCACGTGTGCCACGTGTCATCCTACGTGTCGCCACATCATCTGGTCAACAAGTCAACTCTGCCACGCGTCTTGCCACGTCATCATCCACGTCAGCAGGTCAACCGAGTCAACATGCCACGTCATCATCAGCCAATCACAGCGTGACACGTGTCACAATCCTACGGTGCCGACAATTGATCTCAGCCGCCTTGCCACGTCATCGCCACGTCAGCATAATAATTGAGCTCTTAGCCGTCTCGCCACGTGTCGCCTTATCTTCTTATCCGAATTGCCACGTGTCATCACCAGAGCATGCCACGCCTAACTGTTCTAGCGTCGCGACGCTGGCTTGGCGTCGCGACGCGCACCCCTTACTCGAGCCTATAAATTCAGCTCGACGTTTCAGTTTCAGTTGCACCACTCTCTCTCATCTCTTTGATGTAAAGAAAGAGTTTCTCTATCTAGTTTCTCTTAGTTTTTAGTTTTTTTTTTTTTTTAATTTTTAGTTTTGTAATTAATTTTAATTAAGTTCTGTAATAATAGTAATTTACTTTCTTACTTTTTACAGTTTTTACTATTCACCATGAGGAGGTAACTTCCCCAGCTAGGGTGAAAGGTAATTCTTTTACTATTGCTATTTAGATTAATCTCCCTTAAAAATAATATATTCACTATTTAAGATTTGACTTAAAAATGATATCGCTATATTGGTCGGTTGGTAATTTAATTTTAATCTGGTTTAAACCTAACTAATCAAGGATACCGCCAGATTGGTCGGTTGGTAAATTAATTTTGGTTCCGCCTTTATGGCTAGTTTATGGACAAATATTACCGCATTAATGGCTGGTTGGACTTAATTTGACTTAATCAGGATACCGCCAGATTGGTCGGTTGGTAATATTATCACAAGTTTATATATTATTTTGTGGGAGATATCTAAATTAGTAGTAGTAAAAGTAATTCCTTTTACCTTAGTATTTTATTTTATTGTAATTTACTTTTCAGTATTTACTTTACCACATTTTTACTTTATGTCTTTTATTTTCAAGTTTTTACTAGCCCTAGTTATGTGTTGTAACTAAATTAGTTATATGGGGTTGTGATGACTTTTAATATCACCGGTTTATAAGAGGTTAGATTATAGTTTGGGTAATATAAAGATTTATTTATTGAATCTTAATCTTAATGCTTTTTAATTAACTGGTCATTAATAAAATTGATTAGGTAAACTTAAAATGAACTAGACATAGGGATTTTAAGTTTAAGACCTCAGACTCAATAGCCCACGATCTTCCTTGAGGATAGATAACCCTTTAATAGATTTCCTTACAGGATATGAATATACTTGTCGGGCGGGGGTAGCCTTAATTGGAACTTAATCTTAATGAATCTAGGTAATTTGGTTGACATAGACATATGGTTCAATTGGATTATACTAGATATTTGTAATTGACCATCGGAAGACGCTTTTACATAATTTAGTGTTCCAGGTTAATAAATCAATATATTACCCAACTTTAAGATAACCACTTCATCTTTAAAATGATATTAAAAGAAATCACAACCCTATATAGTTTTTAATATTGAATTTTCTTTAAACCTATTTTTTACAATTTTATTTACTTTCTTTTAAATTTAGAATCGTCACCATTTCAAATCAATCAATCAACCTGTTAGATACTAGTAATCATTTGACCTCATAGAATTAATAGTTTAGATATTAAGTCCTCGTGGGATCGATATTTTTATACTACTTGAACGATACGTACGCTTGCGTTATACGTGTGTGTTTACGCCGGTCAAGTTTTTGGCGCCGTTGCCGGGGACTTATTTATCTTTTACTATTAGTTTAGGGGTTAGATACCTCTACTTATATCTAATTTCTTTTTACTTATTGTTTTTTTTCCTTGTGTTTCAGGTTCTTAGAAACTTCATGAGACGAACTAGAAGCTTTGAACTCCGACCGCTTGACCCGGAAATTGAAAGAACCATCAGACAGTTGAGAAGGGAAAGGCGAGAAGGCCAAGAAGCTTTAGTCAACATGGAACCTGAACCTTTGGAAGTTGCACCACCAATTCTCATTCGAGACAGAACCATTCCGGTGGTTGATAGACTCATTTCTTGCATTGTACTTCCTCCATTACCAGCAAATGCATGTGACATCAAAACATGCATTCAGATGATTCAGCAGTCAGTTCAGTTTGGGGGGAATGCAACTGAAGATCCTAATGCCCACATCAGCAACTTCCTGGAAGTTTGCGGCACTTTCAATTACAACCGAGAAGCTGAAGAAGCAATGAGATTGTGTGTTTTCCCATACTCCTTGAAGGACAGAGCTAAAGCTTGGCTACATTCACTACCAGCAGGTTCCATCACAACTTGAAACACTTTATCCACCAAATTTCTTGCAAAGTACTTTCCACCAGCCAAAACTGGAAAACTGAGGAATAACATCACATCCTTTGTACAACAAGACTCAGAAGCTCTCTACGAAGCTTGGGAAAGGTATAAAGATTTGCTCCAGAAATGTCCTCACCATGAGATTCCAAAATGGCTTCAAGTCCAAACATTCTATAATGGACTTTCTGGAATAATGAGAACCACAATCGATGCTGCTGCTGGAAGAGCTTTAATGGCAAAAGGAGAAGATCAAGCCTGGGAACGGGTTTATTTTACTGGAAAAATGAGAAGATCAAGTCAACACCAAGCTAGATCAGATATGCAAATTAATGGAGACTCTTACCACTGGATCCACAGGTTCACCATATGGAGGAACACCAGAGTCGAACCAACTTGAAGAAACGGTGAATTTTGTCAATTATTTCAACAGACATGGGAACAATCTTTATTCCAACACCTACAACCCAGGGTGGAGGAATCATCCTAATTTTTCATGGAGCAACAATTTAAGCCAACAGCGGAACTATCCACCACCTGGATTCCAGCAAGAGAACAAAGGCTAGGAGCAGGCAAATGAACCATGAATAGCAGAAGTGCTGGCTCAGTTAAAAAAGTACGATGCTATCTTTCAGAGCCAATCAGCTTCCATCAAAGCACTGGAGAATCAAATCAGACAATTGGCCAATGCTCAGAGTTACAGACCACGAGGTAATATTCCCAGCAACACAGAACCCAATTCAAGGAACCGAGGGAAGGAGCAATGTCAAGCCATTACTTTGAAAAGCGATACTGAAATCAATAAAGATGTTGGAATCAATATGTCCCAAGAAGAAGTTCCAAAAGAAGCTGAGAAACAGATGGAGGAAAAAGAAGCAAAGGAAAACGAACCAGAAAGAATCATTCCACCTCCAAATTTTCCTCAGCGTCTTCAGAAAAACAAACTGGACAAGCAGTTTGCTCGATTCCTGGAGGTTTTCAAAAAGTTGTACATCAACATCCCAGTTGCAGAAGCCTTGGAAGAAATGCCCAGTTATGTCAAATTCATGAAAGACATTCTTTCACGAAAACGGAGATTGGGAGACTATGAAACAGTAGCATTAACGGAAGAATGCAGCGCCATTATTCAGAGGAAACTTCCCCCGAAGTTGAAAGATCCTGGCAGTTTCACAGTTTCATGTACCATTGGAGAACATTATATCGGTAAGGCTTTATGTGATTTAGGTGCTAGTGTTAACTTGATGCCTTTTTCTATTTACAGGAAACTGCAGATTGGAGAAGCAATGCCTACCTCAGTTTCATTGCAACTTGCTGACCGAACACTCGCATTTCCAAGAGGTGTTGTTGAAGATGTGCTGGTGAAAGTAGACAAACTACTTCTCCCAGCAGATTTCATCATCCTTGACATGGAAGAAGACAAAGAAATACCTATCATTCTTAGGAGACCATTCTTGGCTACAGGTAAAACTTTGATTGATGTGCAAAAAGGAGAATTGACCATGAAAGTGCAGGACCAATAAGTGACCTTTAATGTTTTCAAAGCCATGAAATTCCTGAGCGATGAAAAGGAAGAAGAATGCTTCAAAGTTGATGTTGTTGATAGTATCGTTCAAAATACTGAGCCAAAACCCACAGATACACTTGAAGCTTGCATCACCAACATGACTGACAGCGAGCTAGATGCTGAAATCCTGGAATGTATCAACTACCTTGACAAACCATTCCGATTCAAAGCAACACCACCAGTTGAAAGTTTGGAATTGCCAAAGAAAGATCGAATCAAGCCTTCGATTGAAGAACCACCACAGCTGGAGCTGAAGTTACTTCCGAGCCATCTCAGGTATGCATTTCTTGGAAACTCTTCTGAATTACCTGTTATTATTTCTTCTTCACTAACATTGGAGCAGGAAGAAAAGTTACTGAGAGTGTTACGAGAGCACAAGAAAGCCATTGGCTGGACTATAGCAGACATTCGAGGCATTAGTCCATCATTTTACATGCACAAGATCTTGATGAACGATGAGTACAAACCCACAGTGGAACATCAAAGGAGACTCAATCCAATCATGAAGGAAGTCGTGAAGAAAGAAATCATCAAATGGTTAGATGTTGGCATCATTTACCCTATCTCAGACAGCAGTTGGGTGAGTCTTATGCAGTGTATACCAAAGAAAGGAGGAATTACTGTGATTACCAATGAAAAGAATGAGCTAATCCCAACAAGAACAGTGACTGGATGGAGAGTATGCATGGACTACAGGAAACTGAACAAAGCCACGAGAAAGGACCATTTTCCGCTACTATTTATTGACTCGATGTTAGACAGACTGGCAGGACATGAGTTCTATTGCTTTCTGGACGGATATTCAGGGTACAATCAGATTGCCATCGCACCAGAAGGCCAGGAGAAAACTACCTTTACATGTCCCTATGGTACTTTTGCTTTCCGTAGGATGCCATTTAGATTATGTAATGCCCCTGCTACATTTCAATGTTGCATGATGGCCATCTTCTCAGACATGCTGGATCAGAGTGTGGAGGTTTTTATGGATGACTTTTCTGTGTTTGGAGATTCTTTTGACCATTGCTTGCAAAATTTGGAACATGTGTTACAAAGGTGCGAAGATACAAACATGGTACTCAACTGGGAAAAATGTCACTTTATGGTGCAAGAAGGCATTGTTCTTGGACACCGGATCTCACAAAAGGGGATTGAGGTAGACAAAGCAAAGATAGAGACAATTGAAAAACTACCTCCACCAACATCAGTAAAAGGTATTCGAAGTTTTCTTGGACATGCAGGTTTTTACAGGAGATTTATCAAAGACTTTTCCAAAATTGCAAAACCTCTTTGCAATCTTCTGGAGAAGGATGTGCCTTTCAACTTTACCAAAGAATGCCAGGAAGCTTTTGAGATCTTAAAACAGAAGCTAGTCTCTGCCCCCATCATAGTAGCACCAGACTGGACCCTTCCATTTGAAGTGATGTGCGATGCTAGTGATTTTGTTGTAGGTGCAGTTTTGGGACAACGTAAAGCAAAGATTTTCCACACCATTTATTATTCCAGCAGAACTCTGAATGAAGCTCAACTCAACTACACAACCACCGAAAAGGAGTTGCTCGCAGTTGTGTACGCTTTTGACAAATTGCGTTCCTATCTGCTAGGTCCCAAAGTGGTGGTCTACACAGATCATTCAGCAATCAAATATATGATCACAAAGAAAGATGCCAAACCCAGATTGATCCGTTGGATACTTCTTCTGCAAGAATTCGACGTGGAGATCAGAGACAGGAAAGGAACAGAGAATCAAGTGGCAGATCATCTATCGAGGCTCGAGAATGGAGAAACAGCTGACAAAGATCTGTCAATCAAAGAAACTTTTCCAGATGAACAGCTGTTTTCCATGAAACAACATGAAGTCCCTTGGTATGCTGACTATGTCAACTACATTGTGTCAGGAAAATGGCCGTTGGAATGGACAACTCAGCAACGGAAGAAGTTCTTCAAAGAAGTCAAGCACTATGTCTGGGATGAACCGTACATGTTCAAACGTTGTGCTGATCAATTATTGAGACGGTGTGTTCCACATGAGGAAATCAACAGTGTTTTGCAGCATTGTCATTCATCACCATATATCGGACACTTCAGCGGAAATAAAACTGCAGCCAAAGTCCTACAATCAGGTTTGTTCTGGCCCACTCTTTTTAAAGATGCTTATCTTTTTGCTTTTCAATGTGACAGGTGCCAGAGAATGGGAATATTTCCAGGAGAAACGAATGACCATTGCAAAACATTCTAGAAGTGGAAATATTCGATGTATGGGGTATTGATTTCTTGGGACCCTTTGTTCCATCATTCGGAAACCTGTACATCCTGGTTGTTGTAGACTACGTCTCCAAATGGGTCGAAGCAATTGCACTGCCATCCAATGACTCAAAAGTCGTGATCAAATTCCTGAAAAAGAATATTTTCACTCGGTTCAGAACACCTCGTGCAATCATCAGTGATGGTGGCTCGTATTTCTGCAACAGATACTTCGATGCACTCCTATCCAAATACGGAGTTACTCACAAGGTTGCCACAGCTTACCATCCACAGTCAAATGGACAGGTTGAGGTTTCAAACAGGGAAATCAAAAGAATCCTAGAAAGAACCGTTGGATCAACAAGGGGGGACTGGTCAACAAAACTAGATGATGCATTATGGGCCTATCGGACAACTTACAAGACACCCATTGGTATGTCCCCATATCAATTGGTGTTTGGGAAAGCGTGCCATCTACCAGTTGAGCTTGAGCACAAGGCGTACTGGGCACTGAAGAAGTTAAATTTTGATTCACAAGCTGCAGGAGAGAAAAGACTTCACCAACTCAACGAATTGGAGGAATTTCCCCTACAGGCTTATGAGAATGCCAAATTGTACAAGGAAAAGACCAAAAAATGGCATGACCGAAAAATACTGCACTGACAATTGGAACCAATGCAGCAGGTGTTGTTGTACAATTCGAGATTGAAACTTTTCCCTGGAAAGTTGAAATCTAGGTGGTCAGGTCCATTTGTGATCACTCAGGTTTTACCTTATGGAGCTGTTGAGTTACTGGATCCTAACACCAACAACACATTCAAAGTTAATAGTCAGCGTGTCAAGTACTACTGGGGAGAATCATTTGAGCGACAAAAAGAAAGTGTCACACTTTCAGATCCAGCATAACATTCAGGCAGTCACGTCTAGCTGACGACTTTAAACTTAACGCTCGCAGGGAGGCAACCCATGCAATTTTTGTATATATTGTGATTTGGTGTGATTTAATTTTGTGTGTTTAGTTTTTGCAGATTAAGACATTTCAAGATGGAAGAAGCTCTCGCAAATCTTCACAAGCAATTTCCTTCTCTCCCTCAAAAATCTCTGATGAAAGTCTACAAAGCTCGCTTGGAACGGATGAGGTTACTGACAATCCATGGTGTTCCTAATGATATTCGTTGGGTAATTGAAGCACGGGTCCGATTGGCAGGTGAGTCTTCTGACTCTTTTATTAAAAATCTGCCTGGTTTTGGAAGAAGCACCTATGCAAAGAAACGTAGAGCTAAGCAAATGGGTGTTTGTTATAAATGTGCACGCTGGAATTGCAATACTCGTTGTCGTTCTTTAGGAATGGTGTCTGATAATCGCGAAGAAAAAATTAAATTCATTAGGGATGGCTTGAGTAAGGAGTCTTTAGATGATATATCTTCGACTCTTGAGACGCATCCCAATGGATATGTTCACATAGCCTTTCGCAAATTACATACACAATTTCAAAAAGAAAGACAACTGTTAAGTCTCGGGAATCTGACTCAAAAAGACCCTGTTTGCCAATTTATAAGAAAATTGGATGGGAAGCTTGTCCCTGACGCATAGACGTCGATCAAGCCGCTACTTTTCTTGTAAATATTATATCTCTTTGTCTTTTCCTAATAATTGTAATTTGTTTTGTTTTTTTCTTTTATTTTCTCCGACAGGATCCAGACTTTTTTGACTATCACGATTTGTTTAACTAATAATTTTCATTTGGCAGGTACTAGTGCTATTATTTTACTCACCCTTTTCAGGTGTTATAAATTCAACTCATCATTGCACTTTTGAAGACATCCAGAGTAAAACATGGAAGCCACTTCAAGAAGACGAGTTGAAAACATATGTGTGTTTTGCGGTAGTAGTGTTGGAACTAAACCACAATACGTAGAAGAAGCACATGAATTGGGTCGAGTCTTAGCTGCAAGAAATAAGCACTTAGTATATGGCGGAGGCAATCTTGGACTAATGGGGATCGTTTCAAAGGCGGTACAGGAAGGAGGCAGTCACGTTTTGGGAATCATTCCAAAACCCTTGGCAGAAGCAAATCTTATTGAACCATCAAACAGAGAGGAACTGATCGTGCCAGGTATGTCTGAACGTTTGGTAGAAATGATTAACCGTGCTGATGCTTTTATTGCTTTGCCAGGTGGCTTGGGTACATTGGAGGAAATTTTTATTGTGCTATCTTGGGCGAACCTGAACATACACCAGAAACCAATTAGACTGCTCAACGTTGATGGATTTTATGATTTTCTTTGTGTGTTTCTTGATGATGCTCGGAGAAATGGGTTCGTGTCAAAACCTTTAAAAGAACTCCTCTTTACTGCCAGGACTGCTCCGGATCTAATAGACCAACTCATAGTCTATGAACCACGAGTTGACCATATCCTTTCAAAGATAAATTGGTCTGATGAAGATCGTGGTAAGAGGCATCGGATTAATCTGGATCTTAACCTTTAATTTCCTGTAGAATTTCAGCTAATCAGGTATTATCTTCTAAACTCTTCTTCTATTGTTTAAGACATTGGGGACAATGTCTCATTTAGGTTTGGGGGAGGGAATTAGTTGTCAGTACCTTGTTTTTAGTTTGTGTGTTATTTTTTATTTTTAGTCCAAAATTTTTGGAAAAATACAAAAAAAAATTGAAATTTTTCAAAAATTACAAAAATATTTGTGTTTTTGTGTTTTTATTTTGACTAAAAAGGTGAAATTGGTAAGAGATAGCTGAGTAAAGAATTTCTACTCCTGAGACGTATCTCAAACCTATTTCGAAACAAGTTAATTTTTGTTTATTTCCTTTTGAATTATTTAATTTGTAAATTCTCCATAAAATTGACTAAAATGGATCTTCATATGCTCAGTTGGCAGGTATTATCAACATGCATAGTAACATACGGACATGAGCTAAAATTGAAAATTTTGTAATATTCAGTGCTCTAGTTTAATTGAAGGAAGCATCTCAAAAAGTGGATAGAAAAAAAAAAAATCTGAGATCCGAGTTATTAAGTCTGTAAGGGTGTTTTAACACCTAGTGCCCTAAAACCAACTGGTTTGGGAGTCACTGGCCCAAAGCTCGATACATGGATCAAAGATGCTGCATATATATATATATATATATCTATATATAGATATATATATATATATATATATATATATATATATATATATATATATATATATATATCGAAGTCTGAGTAATTAAGTCCGTATGGGTATCTTAACACCTAGTGCCCTAAAGCCAACTGGTTTGGGAGCCACCGACCCAACACTCGCTACATAGATAGAAGATATTGTATATAAATAAAAAATAGAAAATAAAATCAAAGAAAAAAATCAGAAAAATGAAAAAATTATTCCATTGCTGCAAAAAGGTGTGAATTCTAATAAAACTTTAGGACAAAAATATTACTCTCTTATCAACTGCACTTATGACTGTTGTGGGAAAAAAAATGAGTGTTTAATATTATGTTGACTGTGTATATGAAGAATGGCAAATATAATTGGAGAATTTACTTATCATTCAGTAATTAGAAAGAAACAAAACAACTAGTAACTTGAAGTAGAAGTTTCACCTGATTAGTCACTAACATCTTTATTCTCTTTTCGCTTGTCTTTTTGCTTTTGTGGCATTAGTTTTACTACCTTTTTACTTTTGTAAAATGTTTGTGGGTATCATTGATGTAAACCCTCACGAGACTACAACTCGTCCACTAGGGACACTGACCGGCGTAAACACACACGTATAACGCAAGCGCACGTATCGTTCAAGTAGTATAAAAATATCGATCCCACGAGGACTTAATATCTAAACTAATAATTTTATGAGGTAAAATGATTACTAATATCTAACAAGTTGATTGATTGATTTGAAATGGTGACGATTCTAAATTTAAAAGCAAGTAAATAAATTTGTCGAAAATAGGTTTTAAGAAAATTCAATATTAAAAACTATTTAGGGTTGTGATTTCTTCCAATATCATTTTAAAGATGAAGTGGTTATCTTATAGTTGGATAAAATATTGATTTATTAACATGGAACACTAAATTATGTAAAAGCCTCTTCCGATGGTCAACTACAAATATCCAGTATAACCCAATTGAACCATATGTCTAGGTCAACCAAATTACCTGGATTCATTAAGATTAAGTTCCAATTATGGCTACCCCCGCCCGACAGGTATATTCCTATCCTGTAAGGAAATCTATTAAAGGGTTATCTATCCTCAAGGAAGATCGTGGGCTATTGAGTCTAAGGCTGAAAAATATAAACCTAAATCCTATGTCTAGTTCATTTTAGATTTACCAGATCAATTTTATTAATGGCCAGTTAATGAAAAAGCATTAAGTTTAAGACTCAATAAATAAATCTTTATATTACCCAAGCTATAATCTAACCCTTATAAAACGATGATATTGGATTTCATCACAACCCCAGATAACTAATTTAGTTACAACACATAACTAGGGCTAGTAAAAACTTGAAAATAAAGACATAAAGTAAAATGCGGTAAAGTAAATACTGAAAAGTAAATTACAATAAAATAAAATGCTAAGGTAAAAGGAATTACTTTTAATACTACTAATTTAGATATCTCCCATAAAATAATATATAAACTCGTGATAATATTACCAACCGACAATCTGGCGGTATCCTGATTAAGTCAAATTAAGTCCAACCAGCCATTAAGGCGGTAATATTTGTCCATAAACTAGCCATAAAGGCGGAACCAAAATTAAATTACCAACCGACCAATCTGGCGGTATCCTTGATTAGTCAGGTTTAAACCAGATTAAGATTAAATTACCAACCGACCAATATAGCGATATCTTTTTAAGTCAATATTTTAAATAGTGAATATATTATTTTAAGGGAGATTAATCTAAATAGCAATAGTAAAAGAATTACCTTTCACCCTAGCTGGGGAAGTTACCTCCTCATGATGAATAGTAAAAACTGTAAAAAGTAAAGAAAGTAAATTACTATTATTACAAAAAGTAATTAAAATTATTACAAAACTAAAAACTAAAAATTAAAACGAAACTTGGAGAGAGAAGAACTCCCTATTTACATCAAAGAAATGGGAGAGAATGGTGCACTGAATTCTGAAATCTCAAGCTCAATTTATAGGCCTTGGTAGGCTTCCAGCGTCGCGACGCCAAAGCCCTCAGCGTCGCTACGCCAGCTTTTGTCGACGTGGCACGCTCTGGTTTGCTGGTTTGAAGATTCTGGATAAGCTGATAAGGTGACACGTGGCGCGGTGGTTGGGCTTCAATTATTGTGACACGTGGCGGCTTCTGATTGGTCGCTGAGATTCTTATCCGCCACGTGTCAGATAAGGATTAGATACTCAATTATTGATGCTGACGTGGCGATGACGTGGCGGTGACGTGGCGACGACGTGGCGACACGTGGGAAAGAGACTGTCGGCACCGTAGAATTGCGACACGTGTCACTTCCTGATTGGTTGATGATGATGTGGCATGACACGTGGCAATTTTGACTTGTTGACTTGCTGACGTGGCTGATGACATGGAGACACGTAGGATGACACGTGGCACACGTGGCGATGATAACTGTCGGCACCGTAGGATGTTGACACGTGGCACGGCGCATGTTAGCAGATCGGCTGTGATGGTGACACGTGGCACGGCGCATTTTTAGCAAATTCAAACTTTTCTCAGATTCTGATTTGTGGACCCGGCGCACGTTAGCACTGTTCGGCGTATTTTAGACGTCGCGACGCGGAAGGCTTGGCGTCGCGACGCGCTAAAGACCAAAATATCCATGTTGACGCATTTTTGTCCGTTTTTGCCCCAAATTGCCTCCAATGCTTTCCAAACTTTATTTATCTGCAAAATAACACAAAACATATCAAAACGTTCACAAAACTCAAGAAACTATACAAAATATTAGGTTAAATGAGTGGGAAATAGTGATAGATTTACCACTCATCACACCCCCAAACCTAACATTTTGCTAGTCCTCGAGCAAAACATAGAGTAAAATAACATAAATAAATTAACTAAGCCACTTTCGTAGGGTTCACGGTTGCATTTAGCGTATGCAACAAGCCTTTAAACCCCTAGGTGTCCCTAGTGGACGAGTTGTACTCTCGTGAGGGTTTACAGCAATGATACCCACAAACATTTTTACAAAAGTAAAAAGTTAGTTAAAACTAATGCACACAAAAGCAAAAAGACAAGCGAAAAGAGAATAAAGATGTTAGTGACTAATCAGGTGAAACTTTTACTCCAAGTTACTAGTTGTTTTGTTTTATTCTAAATTACTGAATAAGTAAATTCTCCGATTATATTTACCATTCTCCATATACACAGCCAACAAAATATTAATCAACTCATTTTTTCCCACAACATTCATAAGTGCATTTGATAAGAGAGTAATATTTTTGTCCTAAAGTTCTATCAGATTTCACACCTTTTTTAGAGCAATGGAATAATTTTTCTCATTTTTCTGATTTTTTTCTTTGATTTTTTTTTTATTTTTTATTTATATACAATATCTTCCATCTATGTAGCGAGTGTTGGGTCAGTGACTCCCAAACCAGTTGGTTTTAGGGCACCAGGTGTTAAGACACCCCTATGGACTTAATTACTCAGACTTCAAATATATATATTTTTGCAGCATCTTTGATCCATGTAACGAGCTTTGGGTCAGTGACTCCCAAACCAGTTGGTTTTAGGGCACTAGGTGTTAAAACACCCTTACAGACTTAATAACTCGGATCTCAGACGTTTTTTTTTTTTTTTTTTTTTACTCCATTGCTTTTTGAGATGCTTCCTCTAATTAAACTAGAGCACTGAATATTACAAACTTTTCAATTTTAGCTCATGTCTGTATGTTACTATATATGTTGATAATATTTGCTAACTGAACATATGAAGATCCATTTTAGTCCGTTTTAAGGAGAATTCACAAATTAAATAATTCAAAATAAAATAAACAAAAATTAACTTGTTTCGAAAATAGGCTTGAGATACGTATCAGGAGTGGAAACTCCTTACTCAGCTATCTCTTACCATTTTCACCTTTTTAGTCAAAATAAAAACACAAAAACATAAAATATTTTGTAATTTTTGAAAATTTTCCAATTTTTTTGTATTTTTCGAAAAATTTTGGACTAAAAAGAAAAACACATACAAACTAAAAACAAGGTACTAATCAACTAATTTCCTCCCCCAAACCTAAATGAGACATTGTCCCCAATGTCTTAAACAGTAAAAGGAGAGTTAAGAATGTCGTACCTGGTTAGCTGAAATCTATAGGAAATTAAAGGTTAAGATCCAGATTAATCCGACGCCTCTTACCACGTTCGTCATCGGACCAATTTATCTTTGAAAGGATAGGGTCAACTTGTGGTTCACATGCTATGAGTTGGTCTATTAGATCCGGAGAGCAGTTCTGGCAGTGAAGATGAGTTCTTTCATAGGTTTTGACACGAACCCATTTCTCCGAGCATCATCAAGAAACACACAAAGAAAATCATAAAATCCATCAACGTTGAGCAGTCCAAGCGGTTTCTGGTGTATGTTCAGGTTCGCCAAGATAATACTATAAAATATTCCTCCAATGTACCCAAGCCACCTGGCAAGCGACATAAAAGCATCAGCACGGTTAATCATTTCTACCAGTCGTTCAGACATACCTGGCACGATCAATTCCTCGCTGTTTGATGATCCAATAAGATTTGCCTCTGCCAAGGGTTTTGGGATGATTCCCAAAACGTTACTGCCTCCTTCCTGTACAGCCTTTGAAACGATCCCCATAAGTCCAAGATTTCCTCCGCCATATATTAAGTGCATATTCCTTGCAGCTAAGACTCGACCCAATTCCTGTGATGCTTCTACGTATTGTGGCTTAACACCAACACTACTACCGCAAAACACACAGATGTTTTCAACTCGTCTTCTTGAAGTGGCTTCCATTTTTTATGTATTTCTTTCTCAACTCGGGATGCCTTCAAAAGTGCAATGACGGGCTGAATTTATAGTACCTGAAAATGGTGAGTAAAAATAGCACAAGTATCTTCCAGATGACGATTAGTAGCGAAATAATATCGTGATAGTCAAAAAAAATCTGGATCCTGTCGGAGAAAATAAAAGAAAACAACAAAACAAATAATTATTAAGAAAAGACAAAGAGATATAATATTCACAAGAAAAGTAATAGCTTGATTGACGTCTATGCGTCGGGGACAAGCTTCCCTTCAAATTTTCTTATAAACTGGCAAACAGTGTCTTTTTGAGTCAGATTCCCGAGACTTAACAGTTGTCTTTCCTTTTGGAATTGTGTATGTAATTTGCGAATGGCTATGTGAACATATCCACTGGGATGCGTCTCAAGAGTCGAAGATATATCATCTAAAGACTCCTTACTCAAGCCATCCCTAATGAATTTAATTTTGTCTTTGCGATTATCAGACACCATTCCTAAAGAACGACAACGAGTGTTGCAATTAAATCGTGCACATTGAAACAAACACACCATTTGCTTAGCTCTACGTTCTTTGCATAGATGTTTTTTCCAAAACCAGGCAGATGTGAAATAAAAGAGTCAGAAGACTCACCTGCCAATCGGACTCGTGCTTCAATTACCCAACGAATGTCATTGGCACACCATGGATCGTCAGTAGTCTCATTCGTTCCAAACGAGCTTTGTAAACTTTCATTAGAGATTTTAGGGAGAGAATGAAATTGCTTGTGAAGATTTGCGAGAGCTTCTTCCATCTTGAAATGAATGAACCTGCAAAAATTAAACACACAAAAATAAAACACACCAAATCACAATATATACACAATTTGCATGGGTTTGCCTCCCTGCGAGCGCTAAGTTTAAAGTCGTCAGCTAGACGTGACTGCTCGATCGTTTATGCTGGATCTGAAAGTGTGACACTTTCTTTTTATCGCTCAAATGATTCTCCCCAGTAGTGC